>LGAG01000043.1:121877-167147 GCA_001278395.1 Lerema accius | reverse complement strand
CCACTTGAGCTTCGTCAATGTTTAAATTGTATAACACTGTGCATGAACTCTTAAAATCATCAATATACGTCTATTTTCTTTAAAAAATCCCTCTAGCTTCTTTCAGTCCGTTTGCACGTGATACAAAACAATTGAAAAGTAATACACGACCTTTGCTCAGTGAATGAGTTCTATTTCCAAAGTAAAGTACGGTCGGTATAAAGTGTATTGTCCGCCCGGGAATGATATTGTATCGCGGTCGCGTGGTATTACATATTGTACCTACAGCCACGTAATGTATGTGATTGTGTACGATACAATAGTGTATACTTCTCTATAATATACTTAGACGTGACAATACAGTAAATAAATGTACTCAATAATTTGTAGTGTCCTACCGAATGCATGGCAGAACTGTAATTGTTGAGTGGATTCACTTTTGCTTGGGACGGCGTAAAGACAATCAAGTGCATCGCTGATAGGTCTATCTTTAGGTATCGTTTGGTTTTATTCAAACTAAAAGCAACTTCGTAAGTTGAATAGATCATTATTTTTATCCTTTGCTAGTTCTTAGGTCTTCAATTACAGTAGTGTCTATAGCATGCTGGTCAATTATTGCACTTGCAGTCCACTCGGCGGAGTGAAATCATCTGATAATGAAATCATCTTATCATCAATCATTATTGCTTGGAGCACCATGTGTAAAATCATTGTGTTGCAATGAAGATGGACTAAAGCTGATGCTATTCTTCGTGTAGACCAGAGACGTAGACATACCTTTATGATGACGAATCATTAATCTCCTTTCCTCTGTCAGCTATCTCTTTTCCTCTTTAATATATCCTCTCATAAGAAGAAAGATACTTGACAGAGATTAAAGAACGCCGGGGGTTGGAATTTATGCCGTCGCGCTTGACATGAGTATTTGGTGAATGTTAGAACGGAGTATTGTTCTTAATTCGAATTTGCTATGTATTGTTTGCGGTGATATTTTACTAAGATTCTTGTGAATAATCAGTTTTGTTAAACACTGCGCCAGGATTGTAATTAAATATGTTCTCTTCAATAAATACTTGTATGTATTATCAATTTTTAATCATACATTGCTTTTACTCTATTTCATACATCTCAAACCTCCAATCCTTCATTCTAGACAAATCCAAAACAATTGAATGTTTAAAAAAATAAACCACTGTTACCAGTCAGTCCTACCTAGTATCCACAATTAAATAATGCCTGTAACATAACATTTACTTTGTATCAGCTGTTAAACTAGTTTTATATTGAATTGAATTGATTATGATTATGTATTTGAAACACTTTAATTTAAATCAACTTTTAAAAATAACTTTTTAATCTTTTATGGGAAAGTTATTTTAAATTAATGAAACGATGATTGTCTCTTTATCTTCTTAATGGAGTTATAAATCGTAATTTTTCCAGCGCTTTATTCTGGATAATTGGAGACGATCCAAGTTAAAAAATACTGGTCTTTGTAAGGATTTATTGGACAAAACCTGATTTATCCAGTGCTTTCGATAGACTGATGGATTTTCTGGTCAGTAATGTTAGTGTTAGATTTGATAATATTTTATTTGGCAGCATTACAAGTGCTAATTGTCTTAAAAGCCATATTAAATGTATCTATTATGGTTAACAAATGCTTTTTCTACACTAAGGAGCTATCCAGGTCCTACGTCAGCAAAAGAGTGAAGTTGTTTTTCTTATTTAAAAAAAAGTTAAGTAAGAGTGGTCAATTGAATGTTTTCTAAATAGAAATAACACTTCGAATTGAAGATCTTTTTACATTTAAACTACTTTCCTAGCGAATAACTCTTGTACACCCGACCTAACAAAAGACTTGTACACTCGTCGACAAAGATCTATATAGTGTAGTATTCGTGGGTCGTATAAGTTGTTGAATTACACGAGTGTGTCGGGTACGCTTTGTACCGTTAAACGGTCATAGATGAGTGGTCTTTGGGAGACTGCCAGGAACTAAAGGAGTTACTCTTGTTGTTAAACGATAAGGTTAGAATTTGTTGGACTACCCGAAATTTCATTTAGCAGAGGTAACAGATTTTTAACGAATACTGGTTTGAACAGAGAATCCTTAGTTTAGGCGTTAGAAAGAGTTGTTTGTGTCGGTTAAGAAAAAATCGTGAGGAAACCTTCACATCTGAGTTGTCCATAAAGTTCTCAAAGGTGTGTGAAGTCTGCCAATCCGCGCTAAGCTAGCGTAGTGGACTATGGCCTGTATCCTCACACTGTGAGAGGAGACCCGAGCCCAGCAGTGGGACAACATTGGTAGTGATAATGATGACTGTTATTAACCACTTTTAGGCTATACATACTCGTAATATACATATCAGCTGGTATCGTTCTTTTCGATTTAACATCACTTCGAGTTTAAAATCGAATTTTACACGCTGTATTTCCAGTTACTCACAATTTATTTTCGGAGCATGTCGATGAAATTTAAAATACTTTTACATCCAATCCTTGTACCTCATTTCCTTTAAATGTCGAAGCAGTTCTTTTCACTCCCAGTGAGTTTTCCCACTCCTAGTGTGGTGGCCCTAATATTGCGAATTTTATGACACCAATAAAATGTTAGAAGCGTGTTCGTTACAATATTCTTTCAATAATCATAACTCAATTTTCTCCGTCATTCAGTGGAGTGTTAGCTATTTCACATGCGCGACACCAACGACAAAACGTCGCAAGTAGTGGATTAAAATATTGTTATTGCGACTTTTTGGATTATATATGGATAAAGATATACAGGTCAAAACCCACAACAGAATGTATACAACGACTAAATGAATTGTGGCGACTAAAAGAAGCATGTTTTCCCAAATTCTAATGTTGTAAATAGCCTTCCTGTGTCTTTTAATTAATAGGTAATGCAAAGACTTAAAGTGATTACAATATTTCAATGAAATTCAACAGTTAGGTACTACGTTGAAGTGGTGTTAAAAGCCCTGGGTTCGGATCCTAGCGAGGCCGAAATTTGAATAAGCACTCGGGGACCCTTAAGTTATGAATTTATTATTGACTGCCCTCATAAGAGACTGTACTTCTCCATTACCGTCATCACATAATGACGCGACTAAATTAGTGCAATAAAGATTCGAATAGATCGGATGGAATGATAGCAATAAAATATATTACGGCCTGCGCTGTTACCCAGAATTTAAGTGCTCTCAATTAGATACGACCTTGTACGATTTTTATGCTTTTAATGGTAATAAAAGTAGTAATATTATGTCACTTGTACGTATAAAGTTGTAATGGCCCGGCGGCTTGTGTCGATTCTAATGAAAGACGAAGTTAAGCAACTGCGGGTGCGGTTGGAAAGTGGATGGGTGACCGTTAATTTTTAGATTGTATAAATGAAAAAAAAAATGTTTGAAATAAATTGTGATTGTTTAAACACTTACTAGTACCTCCCCCACGCTTTGCTTTGG
The DNA here is from genome assembly GCA_001278395.1 of Lerema accius. Taxonomy (NCBI): domain Eukaryota; kingdom Metazoa; phylum Arthropoda; class Insecta; order Lepidoptera; family Hesperiidae; genus Lerema; species Lerema accius. Next base: position 163,698 of record LGAG01000043.1, on the reverse strand, counting down.
GTTTTTTTAGACAAGAGATGCAGATAATAATTTAAAAAAATATATTCTGTAAGTATATCGATAACAAAGCTTATTTCAAAATTATTTCCAAAAAACTATTTAATGTTGTTACGTTGAATTGACCCCATTACAGGTGATTATTATTTTTATTAATCTAACTATTACACTACATTATTCCTTTAACAACCATTTAAACAAGAACTAAACTACAGTATTATTATTAAGTAGTATATTACATTTACAAAACTGGGACAATTTTTTTTTACGAACTCCACATGTTTTATTTCGGTCAAAACTACATTCAGACCTGGTTTAAAGTACAAAAATCGCGGTAAAACGCTTCAAGTAAGTAAAATGTTTGGCGTCCGTGGTAATAAAGGTTTAAACGGCAAATAAAACCGGAAGCTCCCGATTGTATGAGTATCGAGGTCAATTGAATGAGACACGCTTGCCAGGGTGCAGTGTAATGGACGTAGTTATTAAGAGGAAATTAAATAACACCGACTTTCTTCACTAAATAGAGTTAAAGTTAAATTCATGTATGTACTACATATGACGACCCCGTAGCCTAGTTGGTAGTGACCCTGTCTGCGAAGTGAGGGGTCTCGTGTGCGATTCCCGGCCGGGGCAGATATTTATGTGACAGATAAATGTTTGTTCTCGGGTCATTGTTAGTGATGTGTTATTAGTGTTGTCCATGCCACCCGCGACACAGGGAATCCTACTGCGGAGTATGAGTGGTTAGCGTTTTTAGCGTTTACGTTTCTGCTTCCTATATCTTCACATCTTCATTCTCCTGCCCAATTCCCATTTTTATTTAGGGTCGGCGCAACATGTACGTTTCTTCTACTCATTCCTATCAGCCGTCATCTTAACACTTACTCCCACAACTTGCATATCATCTTTCTTAGAATCCATCCATCTCTTCTTAAAGTTTATACATGAAAGGAGTCGTAGCGATAAAATTAGTAGATACTCGTATATGACAAAATACTTACAAAAAACATTATTAAATAAAAGGTAATTTCCGATTCGCATCACGGATAAGATATTGTTTTCCTATTTCGTCGGTATTGTAGGAACTTTCTCAATTTTCCAAGTTTTCTCATTTCCACATACGAAATTATTAACGACTTTGCCGAAATATATTGCGAAAACGATTGTGACAAAGAACCTTTCAAGATATTTTGTCAACTTTACACGGCATTCAAAGACGCTTTCAATTAGATATGGAGATGGAAACAAGCATTCTTGAAGTTAAAATTTCTATGAAATTTGTTTGAAGCAGCCCACCGTTTGGTAACCTCTGTGGTTAACAACGGAAACATTGCCCGAATGAGATGTGGTTATTTTGAATCCCTACTAATATTATAAATGCAAAAGTAACTCTGTCTGTCTGCTACGCTCTCACGCCTAAACCACTGAACCGATTTCGATGAGGTTTGAAAATAGAACAGAACTTGGGAAAGAACATAAGATACTTTTTATCGCGAAAATAATCGAATTCTATGGATAGTGTTATTGATACACAGGACAACACATTTTTTTTTCTATAATTGCCCGTCTGTCAGGACTATTCTGGTAAATAATATAATACGGATAATTATACACTAAATTTTATTACAGAAAATGATTTCGTTTCAGCGAAATAGCAACTTAAAGTTAGTATGGAGAAAACCACTGGAGCGATTTAAATGAAACTTGGCATGTTTGTAGCTTACATGACAGCTGTTAGCATAATTTGCACCTAGTACACACCACGACATACACTGAGAGGAGACATAGAGGTTCTACTAATAGGATTATTCTGTTTTCCTAGTGCAGTTTCGTGAAAGAAAGGCTTAAGTACCGAGGTCTTGCATAAACAAAATGGCAGAGTCACAATTACAGTCATATATAAGGTACATGCACGCTCACAACCACATACATACATTATATACAAGTATAATAACATACTCGTACATACCTATACTTATGAGTATATGCCTTCTACGCTCGAAAATCATTGCTAATTTGAAACAATTTAAAGAACGTTTCCGATCTGATATTGTTATGTAACAAAATGCATAAAAATTCTGTTAATTGCAAGTATTTATTAAATAAACCTTTTTCCGCAAAGCAATTAAAAAGTCGCTCATTCATTTTGCTTAGTTCGCAAACAAAGTTTCGAGGTCACGTTTTCAAAAGGTTTCTTACCTACCAAGGAGAGGTAAATTAATTTACCTCTTTGAAGTACGGGTAGGTATTAATAACGTTACCACTATACAAAATGGTGGTACTGATTGAATTTACATGGAAATAAGGAAACGTGCAAAACAACGCTTCGGAGCGGGAATTATAATCCTTATGCAAATAGTATGCGAGTTTACTACGCCAGTACTAGGGTAATTATTTTCAGATAAATGAATGAACGGATGAACGAATGAATGAATGAATGGATGAATGAGTGAATGAATGTGTATGAACAAGAACGTATATCAATTTCTTAATGCGCTTTACTACCCAAGTCACAAGATAACTGTAGAGGTAGGTACAATTTAGCATAGAGGTAGGTACAATTCTGATGTACGAAAGATTATATCGGATGTCGATATTTCAGTATTAACTTATCGTACACAAGAAATTACCTTAACTTTAATTAGTTTTGGCTAAAGTAAATAAACATAAAACCAAAGATTGTTTGTCTACGACAACGAAACAGAAGCCAAGCAAAGATTACGTTATTGTGAGAAAACGTATGAAAATTCTTTGCCCGACGTAGCTACCAATATTCTAGGAAATGCTAAATAATTCTATTGAATAAACGAATGAAATCTAAGAATACAATGTTATGTTGTAAATCTTGCGAGGAATATCTTTCGTACTGCGTCGGTACAGTTGGTTGCATAATTTCGTTCCAGTGAATGAACGATTTCGGTTGCCGCTTTATCATTTTTAAATAGCTTCGGAAATATGAGTTTCCGATTTAATTTTAGCGGGTTCACTTCGAAGTTTGAAGCGGCGTTTAGATACTTTAGCTTCGCCGCATATTTTTATAAGGGTTACTGGGAGGAACAAAAAGAAAGTTTTTTTTACAACTTACATAACTTGTAACTTGCGCTGTGAATAATAATGATTTTGAAGGGATCGGGTCAGAGTGGAGTTGACATCGAGTTGGCTAAATGTGAGTAGACCTTTAAGGTAAAATACACTCTCAACATCTCTAAAACACAAGTAATAATAAGTTTCCATGAAGCGATTTAAATTCTACTCGTCTACTTGCTTACCTCAATCGGTAACCTTTTGAATTATAAGTGACTTATGAATTTAAAATTGAACAAGAATGACTACTGAGTGAATGGTTTTTTGACATCACATATTTTTCGCAGCCGACTGTACTTATTTTTACATTACATTCCCGTGTGCTGAAATGTTTTATTGCATTAGAATCACATGAAAATTCCTTCAAATATTGCTTCGCTGAAACGTATGTTTATATGGCAATGATGGAATGGAAGGAATTTTGTTGAATATAAAGAAGATTGCGAATTTATACACGAATCTTTTGGAAGCTGACTCGAGCGAGGTCGTTCAAGCTGGCTTTAAAAAAAATAATGTTACCAGTAATAATATTAACATAACAAATGTTCCACGCGTTCATATCACCTCCTTAATAGCTTATCACATCAAAAACGGTAACGAATCAAGAGACATCTCACACGTTTTTCACGGTTTCAATTGTAGGGGGTACTAAAAAAATTAACATAGGTTCATACATACGCCTGAAAAACCACCAAAAATAACACCAAACTACCAGCTTCATCAACTACATAATGTCACAGTAATCATACGTCATTACTATGGAGTTCTTCACAATGAGACGTTAGGTTGTGACGTCACTCGGTCACGTGACGACGTGTCGGAGCTAATAAAGTGAGCGTGTTTGGGGCGCTATTGACGGAGTGCCAATTCTGAACTAGTGTAGAGTTACGAATGTTGTAGAGGGGACATTGTTACAAGAGTCAATGTTACCAGACTAAATTTTTACCCGACTGTGTATTAGGTAGGGTAATGTTTTTGGAGCGTATGTTATTTATGTACCTACATCCAGTTATTTCAACATTAGAGATTGTCATGCGCAATAATTTTTGACATGATAGCGTCTTACAAATGAACACCGGCGACATGCAAAAAAAGTGTAACGTTTTGCATGCAAGCGAAAGTGCAACACATTCATCCTCTTTCCGGGTGACGTCAGAAATAGCAATTTGAATCTTGAACCCCACACTTATACATTTGTTAATAAGTATTGTAATGTTACAATTTATAAAAGTATGCAATTATTGAACAATGTTTTCTTAAGACGTTATCACGTAGGTAAAATTATCGTCCGTAAACTGACTTTATAGACAATCATTTTTTTTATGATATCATCGGTTCATTTTATCCTTTCGTGATCATATTATTTGTTTATAAGATCTTATTATTACTGTCACCTTTGAGATTGTAGCTTAGTCAACAAACGAAATTTCGGAACATTTCGATCCTTACTACTTATCAAAATAAAAACTAGACCTGTCTGGCACATTCGTAGTTCTATATCTAAGTCAAGGGTAGTTAGAAGTTGCGAAGTATTAATCAACCCACCCTCCGGTCAAGGGCGACAATTCATTCCAACGTTTATTCGGGATATAATTTAATATCCATCCATTTGCTTCATGTGTTTGGTAAGTTTTATTAAAAGTCCTCATTTTTCTCCCAAGGGGATAGTTATTGATATGATAGTGGGATGACTAAAGGATACTATGAAGTCGTTATTTTATTTGTGATTTAGAGGGCCTTTCAGATTTACAACCCTGTAGCCTAGTTGGTAGTGACCCTGCCTGCGAAGCGAGGGGTCCCGGGTTCGATTCCCGGCCGGGGCAGATATTTATGTGACAGATAAATGTTTTTTCTCGGGTCATGGGTGTTAGTCATGTGTTATTTATGTTGTCCATGCCAGCCGCGACACAGGGAATCCTATTGCGGAGGTTTTAGTGTGAACCCGGGATCTCTCGCTTCGCAGGCAGGGTCACTACTAACTAGGCTACGAGGTTGTCAAATACAAAAAATAATACAAACAATAATGGGTAATAATGGTGAATGATGATAATATTAGTCGTCCTATCTACTTTACATATAATGGTCACCGTACTACGTAGAATACCTTATACGATGATTGAGTAATTTTACGAGTATTACTTGTTGGATCGCGGAAATGAAGGGAAAGAGTTGGATATAAAGTGATTTTATTAGATTCGCAAGTCTAATACTTTGATACGTGCGTTCAGAAGTTAAAGAGAATGAACGAGGAAAATGCCTTAGTAATGAAATAATATTTGAAAGTTCTTACAAAGTTGTCAAGATATATAAGTAATTTATATTAGTAAATATTTTTGCAGCTCTAGGGAGCAGCTTCAATTTCTTTCGCAAAGCCGTATACTGTCCAAAAACAGATAGATATCTTGATTAATTTCATCATGTAATTTGTCATTTTATTCGTTTCTATTGTAAGAGTGGCATAGGTTACATTTTTTATTACGGCACTTCCAAAAAAAGAAAAAATTGCAAGCGGTTTTTTTTTGTTTTTCTAGAATTATTATTTATTTATATGAGTACTAATGGTCTAGTAACTGCACCCAAGATCGATGGACAAATGGACAAACATAACAAACTATTACTATTACGAATTGTCTACAGAACAGGAGATGTAATCCAATATTTTTGCAGGCAAAGTCGTGAGCTTTACTACTTACAATACGGTAAGTCTTTAAATTTGATATTTTACTCGTTTTATTTCGGAACCTTAAAGTTTCATAGGTACTTTATCTAACGATGTATAATCTGAGCTTACAAAGTTGTTCAAAAGCCCATCCTTTTTGAACAGACAACTATTTCAACCCTTTATTTTACTTCGCTTATTACTTTGTTTCGTTGAAAGCTTTTTGTCTAACTCTTCTCATAGAATTTAATGTATTAATATTGATTTTGGGACAGATTTGATGTACTTTTATTTATATTGAATCCATTAGACAATATTAATAGACTTTTTTACATAATAAATTAATTATTGTCATAAATATAATTTTAGCCTTTTTCTGTGCAGTATTTAGTTTTTAAAACTTTAACGAAGTGCTATGTAACAAACTTTGTTTTTTTTTGTGAAATAATAAGAAAATTTATACAAATGCAATAATATAATAAAAAATTATGATGACTAAATTATAAGATTTATAAGTGATCTGATCTAGAATAAATAAATTTTCTTTTATGATAATGTGAAAATATTTTAATGCCCTCTACAGTCCAAACGGGTTGATAGATTAAAAAATGTGAGGTGTAATTGAATACGTCGTCACTGTGAAAGTGACGTAGGCTTAATATTTTTTTTTCAATATGCCGCCATTTTTAGCTACTGAATTTTTCTCTTATGACTTGTCATTTCTATGTAGGCGTAGTGTCAGTAACTTTTTATCCCGATTTTACGTTCCTTTGGGATGAATCCAATATTTTTTTTAACTACTCTTCTGCGGGCAAAGCCGCGGGCGTATTATATAATCAAATCTTGAAAGCTAAATTTCACCCACTCCCCGGTGTCTGATTGAGCTATAATTTTACTCACTGGTTCAATCCTGATGAAAATGCATGTTTATAATAAGCATGATGTTCCTAATATTGCTACCAGGATTGGCTCCAGACGATTGAACTCCTCAATTTTGCACTTTATAACTTTTTAGTTCTTTTTCTTATTAACAAGTAAAAAAAGTTTGTATTTTTAAATATTTTTAAAATTTTTATTAAACAATACAAAAGGTGAATACTATGTTCAGTATGCTTAGCCGCTTAAGCCTTTCTGGTTTTGTTTCAAAGCGTTATTAGTAAAGTTGTGTGCGGTTAGAGTTCAAAGATATTAGTGAAATGTAAAATTCTATTAATTATTTTATGGAAATTAGTTGAAGGCTTCGTTGTATGTTGGTAGTGACACTGTCTACGAAGCCAGGGGTCACGAGTTCGATTCCCGATAAAGTCAGTTACGTTTTGAAGGTATTTTTCATAACAACCGCCACGCCTGCTACACGGGATTATCTGGGTATAAAAAAAAATAAAAAAAAAAATATGTATGTTTCTTTGTCCTCGCATTATACCAAAACTACTTAACGGAATCATTATTTTTTATTCCACTATATTCACTCTAACTTAGACTAATATATAGATATGTAATTTTAAATTTCAATTTTATCAAACCGGTTAAACTGCTTTTTTAAAATCCTTATTTATTTTGAACACCCTATTGTTTTTGAGATATGAATAAAAATGCATACAGCCCGGCTTATTGTTAGAACTACAGGTATATTGTCAAAGAGAATAAATACATCAAAGCTTTGATAAAATATTTGTGCGAAAATAAAAATAATTGCAACACTCCGAATAAGTCAAACTAGAAATCACTAAAAAAATTTACACCAATTTCAAAGTTAATTGAAAAGTATGAAGTACCTAATGGATTGGGGACCTACAATTTCTTTTGAGGTCTGTACAAATATTCACACTTAAAATTATGATAATAATGTGGATAAAAACCTCTGCACCTTAAAATAAAATTTTAAGGAAAATGTTACGAACACGGACCAAAAAATATATAGACAGTCTTCAGAACAAAGAAGCGTAGTAGGGAAAAACATAACGTTAATAACAATGATAACGTTTCCCGGTAAATTTCTCGGCAGACCATGCTTGGTGACAGGTGTCAGATCGTAAAAAAAAACTGAACACTGAGTCTATTATATTTTACTTGTCTGAGGTTATAAAGGAATTTTTTACTCCTCAGATTACTAACAGAAACTAACAAGACTCTAATTGAGTTCTTCCCATTATACCTTCATCTCATTATCTTTTAAAAAGCTAACAAACGAAAAAGTTCATGACAAAAAAAATATTGACTTAAGTGAGTACCTTTTTTATTTTTCTTCTTAACATTATTTTATGAACAATTCATGATTCAAAATGAGAAAAATATTAGTAGGAAACATTTCAACAATCTGAATGTGTATTATTATTGTTATTGAAGGCTCATCGACGGATGAAGAAGCTACCAATTTAGCTTTTGAAAGTAGAACAAAGCTTATAAATAAAACAAAATATAAGGTATGTTTTACCAGAATAACAGATAAAACAATGAATTGAACATGTTATAAACACTTAGACACGAAGTTAAAGGAACAAAAGTAGCAAATGACCGAAAAAATAGGCTTAAAAGAAGAAACATTTACATTATTAATAAGATACGATGAATGGAATTGACGGATGAAAAAACAAATAAGATCGTACTAGAAATATTATTCCAAATAAGAAGATTAGGGAAATAATGTTTCAAATTCACTCATATTACTTTCGTCATTTAGAAAAGGGTCTTTCTATATTTGATAAAAATAAAATTACTTGTAAGAATAAAACGAAAACTACGAGTAATCCGGTTGCTTTTCTGAACGCAATCTTATAAGCAATTGTAGATGAGATCACTAGAAAGGTTTATACTAGTAGGTAATAAGCCTAATAAAAACAAAAATTAAAAAAGTCTGTTATTGCCCCTAAATGGTGTTAACTGTTGTTTAGTTGACTTAATCTTACCTCTTTTAATATAAGTGTACACAAGAAAGGTGAATCTTTATAATAATATTCTTTTTTTTCCATAGTTCACAGATTATACTTCAATTATAATATACCAAAAATCCTTTTACACGTCAATTATTTTCTTAATTTAAAACTAGAACTCTTCATTAAAACTTAAAACTAATTCTACGGATAGAAAGGCAAATTTCTAAACCAAAATTCTATCGAAGAAAGCTGAATGACTCAGCAACGGATGCTCTTGAAAAATCTGAGGATAATGAGAAGATTTCAGTGTAAATTTAGGTTTGAATAAACCCCTGAACTAAGTAGATGGGAGTGCTCTTAAAAATTACATTATTATATCTCCCAAGTAAAATTTTATTGTGAGTGCCTACTTAGCAAAGAGGAAATCGTAGATTCGGCGAATGAGGTTCAATTATCTTATAAGGGTATGTATGTGGGTTCTTGTTATACTGAACAAAGAAATGTGGGATTTTTATGCGGAATCATGGAATGGGAATGGAATATAAAATAAAAGGCTTCATTCAACTTTCAAGTAGCCTTGTCATAATTGAAAATGTTTAAGTTGATACAATAGACTGACAGTATTATTAATGAGAACGTTCTTATAAAAAGTTTGGAAGATGTATATTGTATAGTCTTTTTTTGTTTGCTCTTTAATCCTTTATAAATTGTGTTTAGTTTGTGGTTGTTTGTATTTTATAATTGCGTTGTATAAAGCACGACGTAAGCACCGACAAATGGCATCTTATTAGTCTCCGAGGTAAATATTGTACAGTATAAGTTAAAGTGGACGAAGAGTAAATCTTGCGCAACTCCATATCTTTTAACGTTCATAGTAATCCACAGTCACAGTGTGTATTGTTACAGAATATTTCGTGAAAGAAGATCATTTGTGCAGAAAACTAGAAGGAGATTAAAAAGGTTTTAAAAGGAAGCCTTCCTTTTATGATCAAAGCTATCAATGATGGTTTAAATGGACATAATGCCTAATGGACATCATGACTAACCTGGAATAAAATTTCGTGGAGTCTGTTAGCTAAGTACTTAGTCTTAATTAGTGATAGGAGTAATGAAAATATTAGACGTTGTTTATTTGGAAGCACCGCGGAAATTAGTACTAGATACTGTAGGTTGATACTTATTTGATTCAAGTAAGGTAATGGTAGTTAAGTATTTTTGAGAAAATAAATATTCTTAATAAATAAATAAAATAAAATAAATTCTTCAATAAATCAATTTATTGAGAGGTGTCTTTCATGTTAAGGCAAGGGAGGAAGGTATAACAAAAACACTGCTTAAACAATATTTGAATGGTCGTATAAACATAGAAGAATAAGTAAAAGAGTGATGTGAGCTTTATAATTGGATAAATTATTAATATAACATAACGTTAATCCTAATAATCAAAACTCTTTAATTTCTTGACCTAGTTTGTTAACATATAATCTTGAATGTGTTAAAGAGTCAGTCCAAATTTCTAAAAGCCAATGGATTTAAACGAGTCATTCAAACAAATCCTTGATAATCCAACGCAATATTATTACTCCTGTAAACAGAATATGAAATGTAAATCCTTCACAGAAATGCAAATTGCAAATGGCTGGTAGTTTGCGCCAATCCCGCATAATTTAAGCAAAATGGCTTGTAAAGCATGCCAGCTTATATGATGATTTATGTTTATTCTGACCCAACATATTATATCTTTATTATGTTAACAGCTAATTATTTTCATCTCTTGATCTCCATCCCGAATTATTTATTACGGTTTGCTCATAAAAACTTGAAATTAATGATAAAGCTTAGAGGATCAACAGTAAAAACCGATTTTAATGTCAAATACGGACCAATAATAATAAGATTTGAAATTATAATTCGTTCAAGGAAATGTACAGTACTAACTTCAGAGCATTAATAAACTTACTCTAGTGTTACATTTTGTTAAGCATTAATAGACTTACCGTAGTGTTACAGTTTGGATAAGCATTAATATACTTACCGTAGTGTTACATTTTGGTTGAGCGTTAATAAACTTACCGTAGTGCCCCATTTTGGGTGAGCATTAATATACTTACCGTAGTGACCCATTTTGGGTGAGAATTAATATACATTAATAAACTTTAACTTGAGTGGCATTTTGCTTGAGGATTGATAAACTTACACAGGTATTAACTTGGTCATCAAAAGGCAAAAACATTTATCACATGAACTCAGCAAATTCCGAACCCGTGTTTCATTGTGTACTCAATAATGTAAGGCCACCGAATATGAATAATGGAGGTCCAGTCACGCGGAAATGATTGAGATTTCTACATAATACCCATCACATGATATTAAGAGGTATAGTACATAAAAGGGCGTGACATATAGGAGTGAAGCGAGGTCCATTATGAATTTAAGGGTCTATTATCTCGAATGATGATCGCTGGTATGCCTGAATTTTTGCCATTCCGGACGGCTGTTTAAGAGGACCTAAGTTCGATTTCCATTCCACGTATTTAAATTTGCTTCCATACGATGGTGATCCTAAAAACTTCTTGATAACAAAGCTTAGTGTTGAAATTTCGAATCTATCGTCTACATGATAGTTAAAGGATCAAAGAATTAATTACAATAAGCGAGAACAGTGAAAAATCGCGCGCGGTGAAAAATGAAGCGTCGCCATTTTAAACTTATGTTACAACGTAAATAAATATATTTTATTAAAAAAATATATAATCTGTAACATAAACGTATTCACGTACAAAACACAGCCGTGTCCATGACATCGCTATATCCATTTACTTTTATTTGTGTATCCGTATCATAAGTGTCCGAAAGCATTCAACATTAGGTACTTAGACGACTTTAGTTTCTTAAGAAGTAATTTAAAATTATTTCATTTTAATTTTTCTTTAAATTAAAATATAGCTAGAATACACAAAGTCCTAGGTACATCTTATATTTGACGTAAAATTATTGACTTGAGCAAAAACTGTTCATATCTCGCACTCCGTCTTTACCTAAGTGTTTATTATATCCACACGGTACACATCACTGGGCACATACAATATCCATCAGTGAGGCGTAAAAAATTTACAAGAAAAATGTTCGGGAATTTTGATACTAAATTCGCTCGCCTTATCTTTGCTCCACGAAAATGTTAAATTCCCAAAGATACTTACTCGTATCTGTCGTAAGTTGTTTCAAGTAAGAAATTGGTTTAGTGGCTTCATCAAGTACGAATTCGAGGTTGTTGAAAAGCGTTGTGGGAATTTATTTATGTTGCCAAAGATCGTAATGGTTTTAAAATTAAAAACTATCGAATTTTAAACAATATAGAAGTTTTTTCATTAGAAAGGAGATCTATTTACGCCTCGGCTATAATCGGTTGATCATTTTAAATCAAAACGAAGCCTTCTATGAGCTGTTTAGCTAAAATTCGAGCCATTTTCTAAGAAAATGGATGTCAGCCAATTAAGCATCCCGAGGCCTTTTTAATTCGCAGTGTTGATTGAATGAGTGAAAGGTTGATTGGCAGAGAAAATTGTGCCCTTTTAGTAGGGCTATTAGCCAATCTCTAAAGGGAATTGAACCAATTATTCATTAATACAATTCCAACGCTGCTTTTGACGTTCAGGAATTAAAATTCCCGCGAAGAGTTTTGGAATTTTTGACGCGTTTAATATCTTTGGAATGATGTAATAATTTGGCTTGTTTGTATTAAGCGTTACGCGTGAACGCAGTTTGAAAGCACAAAATTCCTGAGTTAAAAAATGAAATAAATTCCATAATTTAGGATAGCTATTTTCTAAATGAGAAAAAGCAGACATAATAAAATTTGTAAACGTACTGGACGTGTTTGGATCGTGTTGGTTAGAGGAAATTTATGGGTTTACATTGCCAGCCTCAAATACGTAAACAGGGTGTGTTAAAAATGTTTAACATACGAGAAGGATTTACTTTTAAACTCCACATAACCCTGGATTAACCTTTAGTTGAATACGTGGACGGTTTAATTTTCGGGATCATTTTAAAAATAATGCGGGCACGTACATGTTTTAGGTATGGCATAGTTAAAGTTTACAACGTGAAGAACAAAACAAGAACAAAGCTAAATTTTATTTAATTATAGAACTTGATTGCACTAGACGTAAAAATAGCGGGCTAAATGCTTACTGCATCCTCAACTAGCCAACTATTGGATCAAACTGAAAGCGTCGTTAAGTATATAAAAAAAAATTGATACGAAAATGTTTAACACTTGACATCACCCTGTATAGTAATATAAATAGCGGCCGCCCGCAGTCTAAAATAAACCGATTGCATCTTTACAATTTACGATCACATTTGTTTACACTGGATTTGAAAGATACAGTTCGGGTCAAATCAAACTTTAGTTTATCAACACGGGGATTAACACTCTTTGTTCTTATTTTTATTCTTCTGTGAATACCCGAGTTTGGGTGATTGATCTTTGCCTACCCACGACTTTGAAATTAAATGTGTAATTACCGACAAGATAAAAGAAAAAAAAGTAAGAAAAAAATAATTACAAACTTTACTGTCATTGGTTTCCCATTAAAAGGGAAGAAGAAAAAAGACATTTAAGTCACCTATAAAAAGTAAAGTTTAAACAATAATTACAGATCGAAACATAAATATCATGATAGTGATAATTATAAAAATTAAGGTTCCTATGTAGATGGCAGCACCATAATCCACGTTCTACGTGAGAGTCAATTACAGTCCTCTAATTTCTAGCGTTGTCGTCCAATGTATTAACACTCCTGAAATCTGAAGCAGGAAAATCCTTAAGAATTTTTTACTACTAACACTTTCCCGTCCACTCACATACTACATCTACATTTGTTTTACTCCGTCGATTACTTTAGTTTGAGGAAAAGCCACCAGGGGATCAATGTACGTTATAATCTTATAAGACGACAGAATATATCCGCCAAGACCTCAAAAGTCCTTCGAAATGACAGAAAAGGTTCGAACACACGAATAAGTCAAGGACACCCAAAGTGATATTGATGTCCTCATTTTTCAGGACCCCGTCCAATTTAGAAGGGTCATCGAATGAACCTACGCGAAATGTGCGAAGCATATAGTATTTCAATGAAAAGGGACAACATTTTTTGTATTCATTATTACGCTTAGTTTGGCCAATTTGAGCTGAAGCTACAAACCTGTTATTTATATTGATGATGCCGAGTGGTCCAGGTTCGAGTCAGGTGAGGTAGAATATGAGGTATGCTAAAATTAATTGGTTTTTCGCATCGGTGTTATCTTTGCTTTTAATGGGAGACGTGGCTTGTCGGATCATTGGTTAGAATCGTTATAAACGAACGTTTCATTTGCGTCCATGTCGCTTCATATAATTACTATGTACTAAAACGCGCTGAAAACGCGATATGAACACAAGTTGTCAGCCCGTTAAAAAAGCGTCTTATAGGAAGGCATTTATACCTACTTTTCCTTTACATTATCACTGCCTGTTCAGAAAGCATTTTTACAATGTGTCTGAAAAATTATGACGACATTATAACAAACAAAATATTCGGCTTCAAACGTAGAAAATTTCCCGAAGAATAAATAACCAAATGAGACATTATTTTTACTTGAACAGACATTTTGTGTAAGTGGGTCGCTTATTATTTATTAATATCAAAGCGACATGTTCCCGTCAAAATGTACCTAAGTACTGTTTATTTACCTTATACGTTTTGATGTAGGTATGTACTGGAAGGTTCAATTTGTAAAATAAATTATTCAGAGTCAATCTACCAAAAGCTGTCCAATGAATTAAATTATCATAGTAATAGTATCCAAATGTAAGTGCTCGATAAAAGGTGGTGAGTCATTATGGTCCTAGGAGCATGAAACTTTGTGCGAGATCTTTGTAACTACAGAGTGAAGGAGTATAAAGAAAAGATTTCTGAAAAATCATTACTTAAAGGAGTAAAAATAGAACACTGGAGCAAAAGTTAAGCCCCAAATTATGGAAGACGAATAATTATTCCGTCTAAGGATGGTGGTAAATAGTTTAAGTCAAAATAGCGATTTTAACGTTATGTCAAAAATATTATCCATTGAATATTGCTAACCTATAACAAGAATAGTTTCTGTACGGATTTGAATACTGTTGTACCAATATTAATGTACAAATATTATAAAAAGGTATATACAGTACCCCTCACACTGTCAGAGGAGACCCGAGCCCATCAGTGGGACAGTTATGGGTTGCAATGATGATGATGATGATATACATTACATTTATAATACAAAAGATACGCTTATAACTCACACAAATATTATTTTTTTAAGTAAACAATGCCAAGACCAGGCCAAGACATAACTCACAGACGAACTTCTGGCGTTTCTAAATAAAATATAACATTTTCTAACGCTAAATCTGACAAACTTAACCAATTCCCTAAAACCCTTTTTTGCGCTGGACGCCGCCCGTATTTAATTAAAAATATCATCAAATTTCCTGAAACTTCCAAAGTCCGAGGGCTAACCTTTGTGTTTACTTGGTGCCCTTTTGAGAAACTTTTAATGACAGCCCTGACAGATGACTTTTGCAAGAACGCGGTGTGCTGCGACGTACCATAAGTTTTTAATTGTTTGGTTTACCTTGAAATTTTAGTGATAAATAATTAATACTACAAAGTGGTGGGAAAAGACGTAAAGGTGAGATTAGGATAAAATAGGGTGAGGTCAATCTACATTTTACTGTCAGCGCCTAGAGTTTAGAAAAATGTCGTGTAGATGGAAAATTTAATCGAGCAAACTCGTACCTATTATGACTTTAGTATATCAGTCATAACTAATTAAAAAAAATACGGATTTGTCTTATTAACGAAACTTTACTTCGTTCGTTTACTTGACAGGTTCTTAAGACTAGATTTAAACTCAGGTTTAATTCTAATACGACATAGATTAGGGTTACTAAAATACAATTTATTGAAAAAGTATTAAAGATTCAAATCTTAGTAAGTCAATTGTTCATTTAAGTGCTTCTTCTCGAGTTTTGTATTAGGTACTACATATTTTCGTCCTCAAAATTTTAATGTTGCGAATGAGACATTATGTTGCCTCCAGAATAACTATTATAAGTAAACAATCACAAAATGTCTGTAAATTGATATCTTAGTCCGGGAAATCCAATCAGACCTGGCAATTCTATCTTAAAATAGCCTATCCTGTACCCACTAAACCTCAATTTCCAAGAAAGTTTCGCCTTTCCACGGGTCACTAATGGATTGTAATCAAATGACTTAAGAACGTTTCCTTGTTGCCGAAATGACTCAACTCATTACTCTGACTCGAGTCAAATTCCCAAGTTGCCTTGGGCACTGTCTGAAAGGCATAATGTATTTGTTGAAGAGGGTCGTTTAGGTCGTAAAAGTATCATGTATCACACGTTACACAAAATCCTCTGCCTTGACTATAGAAAATAATTGGTTTAAAAGTGTGAAAAACACTAGAGGTCAACACTAGACGTTATGTAAAAGTCTTATCTTTTAAGAACTACATATCATTTGGAATAACATTATTTCAAAGCTACTATTAAATTCCAAAAGAACCAAGGAATTTCCAACACCTTCACATTCTCAGTCTAACGGCATGGTGGAAAGATTCAACCAAACCTTGATAAATCATTTCACGTCGTTTGTCAGTGGACGTTTTTTTATATTTAGCTAATGAAATATGGTTGCGTTGATTACCAAAAAACAAGCGTACCATAAATTTAAAAAAAAATGTGATTCAAAACATTGCTTCATAAAAGGTAGTTCCCCAGTGTGGACGCACCATAAAAGATAGTTTCCTAGTAAAGAAACTTGATATTATATAATGTCGAAAGACCCTATTACCGTTGTCCGAGCCAGATGTATTCTTCCGGGCATTTTTCAACTCAATTTAAAAGAAAATGGCAGCAATTTGTTGTATGGTGAACGGGTATACGCTTGGAAAAATAATATACTATCATGTTTCTTTGTAACTCACGAGATATGAATGATTCTCTCTTGTTTATTGTTTGTGCTTGACTTATTAATAAAGTTTCGCTTCAGGAGGTAATATTTTTGTGTATATAAATAATACAACGGAGCTGAATATATACATTTATTTAATGTAGATTCTTTTACGAAACCGTGGGTAAGAGTTTCTTTTAATGTGCTTGTATCCAGGTGAGTTTAAACTTTAATTCAGACGGTTTAAGAGTTATTTTTGATATAGAAAATAATATTATAGCTTAATGAGGTCGCTCTTGCGATATTTAATCGTACGAAGTGGTGGCTCATTGAAAGACGTACATTTTATTATAACCTTTAGGATACTAGGAGGGACTTCTTTCGGGTAATTAAAATGACAAATTATAACAAATCTATCCTCATTTTATAAATTTAATATTTGCTCACTATAGTTTTGTTTAAATAAGTTATTAGTTCATTGACCTTGCCGGCTCCTGTTGAAATAGAGATCCCTCTAGTAATAATTTAATTCGGGTTCAAAACTTATTCAAATATTCTGTTTCGTCTGATTGCATTCGCGCTGAATTGGTTTCTCTTTAGTGATATTAATTAAATCGTTATTAATAATGTACTCAAAGCTAAAAGGTGATTGTTATTTACCTTTACTAAATTAATGTTGACGTCATCAAATAGATACTGAAGTATTTGTTTAATAGTAACCGCTCTCGCCTCGCTTCAGAGAACCTGTAGTTTTACCTTCTATATACCACAAACTATGGTGACTGACGAGACATTGTTAGTAGATTCGTCTTTACCATCGTTACGGTTAAATATGAAATGCATTTAGTTTAAATAAAGAACTATACGTAATAAAAGATTTAAACATGTTTTCAACACTCCAAGGATTTTTGTAAAGAAAATATATCGTCATAAGAAATGAATAAGTATTCGTACACAATTTATAGAGACTAACGTGTAGTTTAATTTAGTCGCTCTATATTTTGATTCTTACTTACCGAACCTTAAAAATAACGACGAAAATGAAAATAAACGTCCCTCAAACATCAAATGAACGAAACAATAAAGAATGGTTCTTTTCTCGTTCCTTTAAACCTAGACCGGCGGTAAAAATAATATTTATGTTGTACGAAAATCAAAAGCGATGGGCAACGATCATAAAAGAAGTTGGGCACTAACCGGATCTATCGCTTCGTGTTTGATAGTTCATTGTTACAGCGCCATCTTGTGGATGAAATAGGTATTATTGGCAATAGTGACATGAGAAAATGTCGCATGATTTAAGCGCTATATGAAAATGCAGTTCTCACCCAGATATCAAAATGCATTGTTAACATGCAATCTCTGCTTGCGTGATTTCTTCCTGTTTTTTCTCTAATTTGAATACGTATTTACGATTTAGCGAGTGCAATATTCACAAGAGAAGAAAAAACATAATGTCACAAGTTAATAGGAAACATGCAATATTTTTAGTTTTGATTTCATTTTAAAGAATTCCATGTAAAATAGGTCATAAACATAGTAAAAAATTAAAACAATCTAATTTATCGTAAAAAAATGCGGTTTTAAACGGATCGTTTCAATTTTAGCGCCAAAACGGACCTACACTACCGATGACGTCATTACTGTCTGTCACTTGTCGTGATTGCCTTCATTGGTTGTCATAAATTGCAAATTTTCTCGACTTTCTACTTATTTTTTTGTAATAATTTAAAATGGAGTATCCATCAACATCAGGTGAACACAATAGTAACCATAAAATTCCGATAAAAACTTAAAAAGTCGTGTTGACTCATGTTTTGTGCCAATGTGTCTACTTCAAAGTTTCCAAATAAATTGTTTTTGATTGAACCTTCTGACCCAAACTATTAAGAAAATGGTTTAGTGGTGATAAACTTTGCCTCAGATGGATTTGGAGGCCGAACTTCTGATTTAAAAATCTTTGAAGAATCTGGATTTATGGATGTATTATCACCTGAAGCTTGTATCATGGCAGACAGAGGCTTCAAGTAGTAGGTACATTGGAGACGTGTTGGCAAAAAAACACTTTTAATTAATAAGACCACCTAGTGTTAGCTCCTCCAAGAAAAGTTCAAAAGACGAAGTACGACGTTCGAAGAATATTGCAAGTCTACGAATCCATATTGAAAGTAACTAGAAGACTTCGAGAATTTGCTTTTCTAAAGCCTGCTTGCCTCTGTAGATCATTTTCTAATTCCCCATTTAGACTATAGTATAATCATTTGTTGTGCACTTGTGAATTTGCAATCACCTTTAATTAAAATTATATAAAAAACAGTATTTTCAAAGCATAGTTTTATTTAATAAATATACAAAAGTTTTAGTCAAAGAAAGTTACTACCATGTCGACACTAACTTTTGGCAAATTCCTGGAGTCTGCGTTTATAAACCCAACTTCTAGTTTTATTAAAAACGTAAATAATATTCACTATAATAATCAATTTCACACGCAAAGTTAACCTCTAAAAAGTTGACATAGCAGGAGTGACGTCACTGAACGCTGATTGGTGTTTTGAAAAAAGTTTCGTTTTACGTAATTTTAACTCGTAATTATTGTTAAAAATCAACATAATTTAAAATAAAAACGTTGAAGTAGTCCTTCTTTTATATTTTTTTTTAACATTTTAATCTTAAAATTTTCATATACTTATATTATATTTGCATCTTCCCTATTGTGTTATACAAAAATATTAATGTTGACAATTAAACACCGATAATTCGAGAACAAATATGTAATTTTATGTTACATGAAGCTTTTCTCTAGCCAGGTTCAAACCTGGGACCGTCACCACTAACTAGTTTATGGGGTTGTCAGTTATTTTACAGTTTAATTATAACTATTTAAAGTAATTAACTTAAATTACATTTCTAATTTATGTTACGCCTAATTCGCGTGCAAAATATACATCTATCAATGTAAATTTAATTACTGTTTGGAATTGTGTAAATAGTGTAATTCATTAGGGATTACATACTGACACAATTATGCGTGAGTAAATAAATAGTGCGTAAATAAATTAGTAATGGTGGTAAAAGTTAATGGAATTGAAAATTGAACATGGCAAAATTATGTGAGAATTCAAGTCGTAAAATCAACTACTAAATAAATAAACGCTACACACTCATACCCCCGCTGTAGTATTCCCTGTGTCGCGGATGGCATGGACAACACAAATAACACATCACTAACACCCATGACCCGAGAACAAACATTAAAATTTATCTGTCACATAAATATCTGCCCCGGCCGGGAATCGAAGCCGGGACCTTTCACTTCGCAGGCAGGGTCACTACAACCTAGGCTACGTGGTCGTCATGCTAAGCATAGCTGGAAGGCCTATCTGGCCTATGTGGCGGGAGTTTTACGTCGAAGGCCTCCGACATAACTTAACGACTGTCATCTAACGATCACAACCGGGACTTAACGTCCCCTCATGGAACCATTCACGATTTTTTTTGCCATTACCGCTAATGGAAAAAAGTTGCCAACTTTTTGCCACTAGCGGTAAGCTACCCACTGTCCGACCACGCTTGCATCGATCGAATCGATCGACGGAAATCGTTGAGCTATAGCTTAGGGCCTTTACACACGGTGTTTTTATCGATACATTAGAGTTCGTATCGCTTCATACAGTTATCTACTATCTATAAAATAGCTCTGCGATAGTGATGTGAATACACAAATAAGGCGCGTATCAAGAACTTACGCAAGTGTGAATGCGCCCGTAGTTGACTAACAACACCAAAAAGTTCTTACATTTTTCACTCCTTACCTTTCCAATACGTTTCATCAGTGACCTAAATCACATCGAAATAAACTTGAAACTTATCGGGTCACCGCAAGTTGCCCATTGTAGCATTCCAAGGGTAATAAAGACGCTGGTTTCAAGAAATAGTGGCGTTATAAAGAAATTCGGTAGATTGGCGATAAAGATTAGAGCCCTGAAATTTATAGCTTATCATAATCGTAGTTGAATGGACGTAAGGTGAAATACTGCCAACATTTTATATTACTTTGAAACGAATAAACTGAAGTGGGGCATGTTTCATTCGTTAACGTTAACGAATTCGGTTATGGTTGTAGTGTACCTAAGTAATGAATAAGGGACTCTTTTAAATTGGATTTGAAAACCTTATGATGTAAAAACCTGTAGCAGTCACGAAATATTCAAAACGTTTCGAACTAACGACAATAATTATTTTTTATAGTATTAAAAATAATAAAGTTAATTTGTATTGTAAAAGAAATCGAACTCTACTTTTTTATCAGGCGGGCAACTAAGCAGAAGTGTCATCTGATGGCATCAGCAACGCGTTGCCAGTCAAGAACCAAGCGTTGGATCAACTTCTGAAAGAACCCTATTATTTACTTTTTCACTTCTTACTAATATTATAAATTAGAATACGCCCGCGGATTCGCTCGCGGAAGATAAGTTAAAAGAAATGTTGGATTAATCCCAAAGGAACCTATAATCGGGATAAAATATCCTATGTCCTATTCCTGGATGCAAACTATCTGTGTACCAAGCTTCAACTCAATCCATTCAACGGTTTGAGTATGAAGGACTTACAAACATCCAACCAAACATCTTTACAAACTTTTACATTTATAATATTAGTAGGTAAGACAATTTGTGAAGATATCAAGGTATCTAACACACAAACTGTTGCGAATATTAGAAGCTACGATACCGTGAATACTGGCTTTAGTTTAGTCAATAAATTGAGCTGAAGCTATCGTAACTATCTGAAATCTGTCACCCAATTAACACAACAAGGGGTACACCACGCCCCCTAAAACAAATTGGGTTGTTACAACAATAGTTAGACTGTTGGATTTAACCAATTTGCCAATTAAATAAGCAAATCTATCGCAAAGGTTAGGTTGGATGTTTATTGGAAAACTAAAACCGCGTTTAGATATCTATAGTCAATTCCTATTTCAAATAAAATTACTTTGTTCTACTATTCAGTATACTTAAAAAATGTAATTTGATTTGGAATTACATATTTATCTCGCTGATTAAATGTAAGTATTGTAAATGTAAGTAAATATGTATCTAAATAAAATACTATATTTTACGGACAACTGTCCTAGTAACTGTACTTCAACTGAAGTATATAGATGGTGAAAATAGGTGAAGTACTCGTAGGTAGCACTCTACCTTCAATTTCACCACCTACTACTTCACTAAGTAGTAGGTGGTGAAATTGAAGTTTTTTTTTTATTATACAGTGTACATAGACCTCAAATATAAGACTACTAAGTGCTTTAAGAACAAAATTAGCTTCAATTTTGCCGCTGAAATCGAAGCTCTTCAAGTTATTAAGTGGAAACGCTTGTATAGCAGAGATCCCCAGAGTCTGTTCTGTGAGATTGTACAATTAATAATGGCCGAGTAATTTGCTCCTCGAGTATTCTGCAGTAATGTTCCTGTTAGTGGCCAAGGAATTAACGTTTCATGAATGATACTGTGCAGCTTATTTGTAGTAATTTTTTAATTAGGAAGGCCCGGGTTCGAATATACGGCAAAAATTTTAAAGTTCAAATAAAAAAAACTTCTTTCGATGTGATTAGAAACCTACGCCTTAGTATGTTTTATCGGAATTTTTTTAATTTACAATCATATCTTTTTATGGTTTTGTAATTTAAAAAAATAATTAACTTGAGCAGTATAGAGACCAATCCACCTCGGACGTTAAAATCCGTTAAGCCTTTTAGGTTCTAGAACAAACAAATTGTTTGTAATTTATAAGACAACTTGTTATTGTAATTAATACATCTTTCAATGGATTTCACTTAAAATGTAATCAGATATTAAATACTAGCTTCTCTTGTCAAACATTGTTAAATCCATACCCCTTTCTTCGAGGAGAGAGTAGATTATTCCATTTTAATGACTCAATCTAAGATGGAGGTTCCTCCACTACTTTGTAACGTCTTTAAGTGACATTGAACGAACTCACCACAAGCGATAAAATGTCTACAAATAAAAAAAGTTTTATAGAAACTATTTTTTAGTTTTGAAGTGATTAAAGTGTCTTTAACAACGTCTCTTGTAAATTTGCGTTTTATCGTCCACACAAATCGAAATTAAATTCGTTTATTCGTTCTCGTTATCGTTATCGTTTATCAAAGATACATTATGCACGTCAATTTTTTTGAGTCTACCCCTGTTTCGTAAAGGTGCTTGAATATGGAAGAGAAGAAAGGGAAAAGAAACTCCCCGCACGGCTTTTTAAATAAGGAATTGTTGTATTGTATTGTTACATAATTTTAATTACAAATTTAATTCGTATAACTTGAGTGGAATCGATTGCAGAGCTGTTCATTTCCATAGGAATCTGTATGACCCAGTACGACACTAGCTTTAGACACCAAGGTCAAGGAACTCTCCCTCACAAGGATATTTCATTTCATACATTGGGGATGTGGATTACCGCGGTTTTACGCCGACCTAAAGTCAATCCTTTTGAGGTTAGGGGATTGCTTTTCTCGGAGTAAATTATACTGTAAATCTAAGTAAATGTACTATGTACAGTAAATTAATAATGAATAGCGGTATAGTGCGTGCAGTTAACTGTAATGGGTGCTTACGGTTACAATAATTGTTAATACCTGTTGCTATAAGCAGTGATAGCCTAGTGGTTTGATTGAATGTTGGTCTCTCGAACGAGAGTTCCTGGGTTTAAACCTCACGGCACGCACCTCTATTTAAAAAAAAGTTATGTGTGTATTAGACACTATGGCTTGCTACGGTGAAAGAAAACATCGTGAGGAAACCTGCACACCTAAGAGTTCTCCATAAAGTTCTCAAAGTCGTGTGAAGTCTGCTAATCCACATTTGGCCAGCATGGTGGACTATGGGCTTTACCCCTCACACTGTGAGAGGAGACCCGAGCCCAGCAGTGGGACAGCTATGGGTTGCGAATGAATGATGAAATGAATGAAAATGACCGCATAAATATAAAAAGAAATGATAACATCTAGAGACATTTCTCAAATTCAACACTCCGAAACCATTTTCACAATTCATCCCCTCGTTAATGATTCATAAACAAAAGACATAAATCATCTTTACAAACCCTCTTAATTATTAATTACGCTTTGTTAAATCTCTTAAAATCTAGAGTATCTTCTCGATTGCTCAAGATTCTAGAGAAAATCGAGAAGTAAAATGCTATTAGTGTTTCTCTTTTTAGTTTTACTATAAAACTAATTGCGTCAATTTTAAATATTAGAATATAATAAAAGGTTTATCTGTATGTGTATAAGGTACCTAGTAGGTATAAAGGTGTGCTGGGGCAAATGAATTTTATTTTTCAGGAAGTTTATTTTATTTCCATATCCTTACTAACATCTATTACCTACTAACAGGACTTAATAACCAACTAAACAGTCCTCCTTAGTCCTACTCGAAGTTTGTTACAATGTCCATGGGCGGCAGGGGTTGGTGGCACTGTCAGCTCGTTTCTTATTGTACTTAATACTATAAAAAAATTTATGTACAAAACAAAAACATGTATAATTATTTTACCATTCTATAAAAATAGTTACATTATCATTATCACATTTCCGTCCAAAATATCTTGCATTTCCATAAACGTTTGGAAAGGAAACGTCCATTATGATAATTAAATGTATAATTACATCATTTGAAAACAAACTGAAAGCGACAACCGTATTATTTTTCCCCTAATTATTCATATATTCAAGTTCCTTACACACGCTTTTGAGAATTCTTATTGAAGTATCAGTGATATGAGAAAAATAACACTTACGTTAGCCTAGGTACAAATTCACCCATACTTTTAAAACTACTTAGTTAACTATATTTTACTAATGGACCCGGCCTAAATGTTTCCCTAAACAAAACTTCTAGTTTAGGGCTTTTCATAGTCTACACATAAGCAAGAAACTTGCCAAATTGTTGCCTGAAATTATTAAATTTGGTAGAGTGGACTGATTTAAATAAAACAAAGCTAAAGTAACGCCCTGAGTTAAGGAATATGAATGTATTTCATCCATTGCTCTGTCAAATCTCCCAGTTTAGCACACAGACAAACAGCGTCCCCCAATTTTCAATTTTATAATATTTTTCAAAAATAAACAAGAAAGTAAAGAAAATATAATTTTTAAATTTAACTAAGCCCAAGAAAGAATTATCAATCTAAAATCGGCAGGTTTCTTAA
The DNA here is from genome assembly GCA_001278395.1 of Lerema accius. Lineage (NCBI taxonomy): Eukaryota > Metazoa > Arthropoda > Insecta > Lepidoptera > Hesperiidae > Lerema > Lerema accius. Next base: position 138,853 of record LGAG01000043.1, on the reverse strand, counting down.
TGATATTTAAAACTCCGTAAATTCCTTTATAAACTAATATTATTATTGTATATTTAGTAATACTTTAATTATCCAGACTTATACTTGCTCACAATTTATTATATTAATAATACGTTAAATAATCATTAAAGTATTACCAGTATTGCTATATATATATATATATATATGTTTATGTATATGTGAAAATCTTTGACGTTATCAATATTAGGGGTCATTACGACCCCACGTTGTAAGCGCAGGGTTAAATAAATCAAGAACCGTCGTCCATTGTTCTCTGTTTGCTGAAAAAACATTGACTTTTACGGTCTTTTAGAAAAACGTAGGATTTTTCTCATTACACCATGTCAAGAGAGTGACTAATAAATTAGATTAGATAAGTGATTTACAAGGAAAGTGACTTACAAGGAATGTGACTTACAAGGAAAGTGACTTAATTATTTTTCTTTTCGTTGTATTTTGGATTGACTAATGATATTTAGGAATACTTGATGAGCGTTCTAAAATGTCAATTTATCTGAACAAGAGGATCCCTCCTGTGGTCGGAATTCGACCATAAATCAATTAAACAATAGACTATAGATTCGTTTGATATCCCTACCTACTGGCAGATATTAATATCTGTCAACGTCAATTGTTTGTTAAGGGGGCCTTCCGTCAAACATGGTCCCGTTTTTAAGTTTAATATTATAGAATGCATTGTATTACATGTCCTTTGTTTGTAACACACATTACACAAAAAAGTAGCTGTATGCAATTCTTCTCCAAGTAAACTTTAACTATCTCAAATCTTAAACTCATACGTGCCTATGCGTTGCATGTGTATTTAAGTGCGAGTCGGACTCACGCACTAAGGGTTCCGTATCATTGTAATTTCAGATTTCTAGCTATCACGGTTTTTAAGATACCTACAGCCTGGTGACAGACAGACAAACAACGAAGGCATAGTAATAGGGTTTCGTTTTTACTTTTTAAGTATGGAACCCTAAAAATGATAATGTGCTAAATTCAATTGAAAGTAAGTATACATTAACTTTCTTGGTTACGGCCTAGTAATGAAATCTTATCAAACTACGAGTTAAGCCCTTCTGCTTCTAGATGACAGTTGGAGCAATTACAAAGTTCATAACTCAAACGAACTTGCTAAAGCTAACAAAGTCCTATGTCACTTGTAGTTAGATACTCAGAGAACTACATTACAGAAGCCCATAGGACTTTATGGAACTGAGGAGCTATTATAAAAACAGCGTCGCTACTGAGTAGCTACAAAGAATTTTTGCTACGAGTACATTAATACATTGTAGGTACTTTTTTGTTTTACCACAATGAACTAACATTGGTTATCGAATTATATCGCCTTTTGCTATCTGCGGTATGAATGTGAACACGATGAATGAATGACTATGCAGACAATTTGAGTATGCTAGTAATTTCGATTGTACAGTATCGCTTAACAGGACTTTTCTAATTTCGTCATTATTTGGAACATAATAAGTATCAATCGGTTATTGACGTCTGTGAATATAATGAATACTAGCAGTTGCCCGCGGCTTCGCTCGCCTGAAATTTCGTCTGCCACATAAGTTTCGTAACAGGTCATTTTATTTATATGTGAAACGGAACGTTTATTAACTGACCAAGATGGCGAATGCGATTTGTTTGTCATTGTCAGTGCCATTAGAATTTAACGAAACACTCCATAATCCGTATTTTGTGGATACCTACATGTTGTCGACTCGAAATGAATATTTCTTTATGTTTTGTTATTCGTATAGGGTTTTGATCGGGTCTACCGTACCCCTTGACGAAATTATTAATATAGATGATACAAAGTGAGACAGAAGCTTAAATTCTGAAAAATCAAAGCTTATTCGATATCAGTGACACTTTTACTTAGGTAATTTTTTGACATGGGGTAAGTCGATCCTCGAGCTATCACCCATTTGCATATTATTATGTCGTACAACTTACGGGACACCTTGTATAACCTGATCCAAAAATTCGACGCCATTTTGTTTTGGGCTGTAGAGAATGCCTTAGAAATGGACAATAATACGCTCGAAAAATATTACTCCCTTGGGGTAATAAGATAGGTCTTTTAAACCATATCAAAGAAATCAGCTGTAACCATTCTTTTAAAAGGATCTAGCGATCCTATTTTAAAGAACCATTCCTCTCGCTCAATTCTCACTCAGTTCCGCAACTAGAGTCTCAATATCACGGCGAAAGAAAAAATTGCACATCAAAGGAACAAGATATCTTCAGCTATCTGGCCGCAGATGTGGTCCCCTCATAAAACGCCAGAACTGTGCTTGGTCTAAGTGATAAACTGACGCGGTAAGCGCCTACTCTTTCAAAATTTTCAAATAAATACGCTTCACTTAGTGAAAGATTAGTATTACCCCTGTGACACGCAAAATCGTGAAGCGTTCCACATTTTTTAATAGTCATTTACGAGTAGCTCCATGAATAAAATTGTGTCTATCTAAAGAAAACCCGAGCCCAGCATTGGGACAGCTAAGAGTTTTGATGATGATGAAGCTACCATGAAGATAACCATTTACACAAAACCTGTGTTCGAAAGGGATACATAAAGTAGCGAATGACATTTATTCTTATGAAAGAGAAGCACATGTCATGAGATTTTTTAGATCATTCGTTTTGAATTCCCGGCTGGCAAATGGATTTCCTTCTAAATTTAGAATTAGAAATAATTTGAATTGCTTTAGTTATGAAAAATTCATCTGCCAGTATTATTACGAATCAGGGACGGAAGTAGAAACGTATTGTGAAAATATCATAAATTATTATTATTATAAATTATTATGTAATGTAAATTCCATTGGAATGAAGTCAAGTGAGTGAGGTGAAATATATACTGTGAAGTGGCCTGAATAAAATGTAACCCACCCCTGCAGAAGGGGTATCCCCAATCTAAGGTATAGGTAAGGTAGGTTATGGCACCTATCGTGGATTTCCTCTCATAGTTAGGATAAATTACAAGGTTATAGTTCCGTTTTATAATCGCTTCCGCCTATAACTCGAACCCTAACTAAGGCTTAAGAGTTTTATTGGCATGATGTCGGACGTCTTACGAAGAATTTAGTCAGGGTTTAGATACAGCCTTAGGGATTGTTGCCACTATTTATATAACTATAATACCTATGTAGAGAAAACCGATAGGAATGGATTTTTTATAGAAATAGTCGACAAACCTACGAGTAACGAGATGTGATATGACCATTACCGTCTATCCAAGAAACCTTTTACTAGTATTATCATTTTAAAAGTATACCTACTAGTATTATCTTTTTAAAAGCAGCATTATACGTGTATATGTTTCTGGAGTATTAAAGGTCTGAATGAATTTTACTGAGCAACTAGTGGTGAATTCAAAATATCGGACCCTTAACAAAAAGGTAGATTTAGAACCAAAATTGGACCCTGTAGATGATACTGTTGTCGGTCAGCCAAACTATTAGAGTCGTACCTTAGCATAAGTAAACCTTTATAATGAGTATTTACTTACTAAAGATACATCTGTAATTTTTATGAATAAGACCACTGAATTATATTATACATTATAAAAAACATGCTTTTATAAATAAGTAAGTAATAAGTTATAAATATCTAATTGTCGCATATTAAATACAGTTAATTACATTGTTTTAGCGGTTAACTCGAAGAAGCCTACACTTTAATCGAACAGTATCGATAAAAATAAAATGTATAATTATACGAATATATTACACGTTATCACTATCGAATAGCTCCATATTACTATCTAATAACTGAATATTACATTCCTTCATCCGATTATAGGAAATTCTATCAACAATAAATCGATAAACGCAAGATCCCCATATTATTAAATTATTAATGGAAGACTCTAGAGAATGCAAAATTCCATCGACATTACATTTTATCTATCAAATCCTTATCAAATATTAGTCTTTATTATAATTCCTTTATTAGTAGAAAAAAGTATTGATAGTTTAGTTGTTTAAAGATTGGTCTCCCGAACGGAAGTTCCTGGGTTCAAACCCCAAGGCACGCACCTCTAATTTAAAAAGTTATGGGCATATTAGATACTAATTATCACTTGCTAAGGTGAAATAAAACATCGTGAGGAAACCTGCACACATGGTGTTCTCCATAAAGTTCTCAAAGGTGTGTAAAGTCTACCAATCCGCATTAATCCAGCGTGGTGTACTATTTATTGCCTGTAACTCACACTGTGAGAGGAGACCCGAGCCCAGCAGTGGGACAGTAAGGAGTTATGACGATGAATTACTTAATTGTTACTGTCTGTTACCGTGGATAAAATTGCTTACTTTTGAAGACAGTAAACTTTCCAACGCTTTAAGTTTCAAACTTCAAAAGCTACTCGTAGTTATCAACTAGGATTTCCCCTTCTCGGTCGGCACGCCTCGAGGTAGTAACTCTTAAGCTAGGATTTTCTATTGCCGTCACCTAAGAACCTTAATGGTACGTCGAAACACGCCCTAATAGGTACCCTAATGTTAAACCTACCATACATTCTCGTCATACCTCATTGACTGGTAGAAAATGCCATTAGGCATTATGTCCGTTCGTTGTTACAATTTTACAATAAAAGTTTATAAATAATTTAAAAAAAATTACGTCCCATGGTACACCTTAATGGTAAGTCGAATTACTCTTCTACGAATTAAGGAGTTAAGCATGTTACATGTAAGTATTATTTTTGTATTCCCCCCTTTCTTACTACTATAAGAAAGGCATATAGATACATTACTTCTAGCAGTCTCTACAGCTAGTTTAAAGTTGACAGTGAGCTTTAATATGCCCGTGTAAGGTCACCGGACTAAAGAATTGGACATAAAAACACACACTTTCGTTAAACGCTACATCCTGGAAAAATAGGGTAAAAATCTATTTTTTTTAGTCCGTTAAAAGCGAGGGAAGCGTTGAATAAATGTCATCCACTTTCCTCTCATGTCAAATAAAAAAGAGACGTAGGCACCGATGTTAAATATTTGACACATACTTGAGTATAAAAGCACTTATGTTATATGTATGTTTGTGTCGCCACCGTTACAATATCGAGGCTACGGTTTGGCACAATGACTAAAATATTCTTTTTAATAAATGCAAGTAGTAAAACGTATGTCCGGTCTTCTTAATTCAAATCGTTTATTTCGTCTTAAGAACTTATAGCTCACTTAACGAACGTCACAATTAACAAATTATGAATCTTAATATGAAAACACAGTGTAGGTACGTGTGTTTGTGACTGAACTACTTCTAAATCACTGAATGAAATTCTATCAAATTTTTGTAAGGTATTTTAGAAGTACTGAGTATGGTTTCGACTTGCAATTGGACCTTGCAGGTGTCCTGATATCGAGATACTTCATGGGACCGGCTAAAGTATAAAAAATTTGATAGGTCCTTATAGAAAGATTCGTCTAATGTGATAAGAATTTACTGTAGGTTTACAATATGAAGATCGGAAGTATCTGATGTGGAAAACTAAGGAAAAAACCAAACCATATGCCGCAGTACGAAGTCTTTCCAGTCATCTACTAGCATATTAATATTTTATTTTTTAAATTCAATAAAAACTGGCCTTATAACTTATCGTCAAACGTACAAATCTAAAATAACACAAGAATTATAGAAGAATTTTAGAACAATTAAGAACCTGCTTACATATTATAAAATAAAAGTAGTACCTACTAGTAAAATACATAATAAGCAATATTTACTTCGGATCCAAAGTCGAGCTTACAATTATAACTGACACCGGATTCCTATCATTGGTAGGCAAATATTCACGTTGGAAGATACATCCCGGGACCAAACTTACATTGGACCTTCGTAACTCAAGCACATTGTTTAATATTTACACACATTAAATCCATCTAGGTCTTCGGCACTGTCCTGAGTCAACAGGACGAAATTGACGAGACCTTCGCTTCTAATTGACGTCATCCTAACCGAATTTGAATTGTAATATCATCTGGTTTACATATAATGTTATCACAGACCAAAAAATATATAGACGCAGTTAAAACTATCTTTTTGCCAAATTTCAATTAAATAAGACCAGTAGTTAAACGTGTAAAAGTAACAAATAGACAGAGTCACTTTTGCATTTATAAAAGCATAAACTGACCTTCCTCGCCTCGTTTTGAGAAACCTTATCATATGAAATCGATTCAAAAACCTACAGATTAACACGCTTCTTTACCTAATTATCACATGTTAGCGATAACATAATGAAAACCACTTCTTAATGCCAAAATATATAAAAATAGAACTTGTTAATATCTTAAATAAACTGTCAGGTATAGGCCGCCATAATCTTATAAGTATTGATTTTAGTAAAATAATTGTGGTGTAGTATGTAGAAGAATTCTGTTTGGCTGTTTTCTGAATAATTTAGCTGGTCCCTTAAAGTATTTGTTTGTAAAACAGTATTATCTACCGGGTACAACCGTGTTTCTAAACCATACTTAGTTGACCTTGAATTTATATTTGATATCCTACTAATAATACCTACTAATACTATAAATATGATTTGTAAAGATGTTTGGAGATTTGGATGTTTGTAAGTCCTTCACGCTCTAACCGTTGAACGGATTATGTTGAAACTTAGCATACAGATAGTTTGCATCCAGGTATAGGACATAGGATAGATTTTATCCCGATTATACGTTAGCTTTGGATATATCCAATATTTTTTTTAACTACTCTATATACATCATTATACCACATTTTTATATTAAAATCGGTCCAGTTGTTAAGGAGTTCACTAACAAACACACGTACGAAACGTTTTATGTATAATAAGATAATGACTTAAGTATCTACTACTTCAAGTAAATTCATTCTGTGGTGATATAGAATTAAATAGCGTGCGACGTGAAACTTTTATCTTAGAGAAACAATAAATATTGCTCTCTGGCTTGCATGTACTGCTACTAGCACGCAAAGACGATCAATGTGACGTATATTTACGAGTGAAATCGAACGTGACTTAGACAAATCATACGTATATTCTCAAACGGCTTTATTATACGAATCTACAGCATTTCAATATCAGTAGGGAGCATTCTATCGTTCAAGTACAATCCTAAAGCTTACTAAAGTGTTCGTTCTACGGCCGATGCCTTATGAAGCGCTCATATACGGCGATTAGAGTCGAAAAAAAATCTGAAGTGATCGACAAAGTTAAGCAACTGCGGGCGCGGTCGGAAAGTGGGTGGGTGACCGCTAGTGCTAAAATTTTTTGAGCGCTTCCTTGCTACGAACGGTTCGTTAAACTGACAGACCTGGTTGTTATTGTTAGATGACTATCGTTAAGCCTTGTCGATCGCCTTTGGGGGGCATAAAAACTTACGACACTTGGGAAAGCCAAGACTATAGCAGCATGGTAATACTTCAAACCTCTTCAATTATAAGCAGACGAAAGCCATTATTGGATAAGACCATTTATATTCACATGACATATTATTACGACATCCCATACAAGTGTTCGTCAAAGAAAACTACTTTTCTTTCTGACGTTACAAGGATTTCTCGTATTAAGTGTCACGTAACAAAAGTTTTCCTCGCAGTCTTCGGGTCATTTATCATAAGGTTTTAAAAGTTTCCAACGGTTCTACAGGGAAAGGAGATGAGGGAACAATGGTAGACATTTCTAGGATTCTGTGGATTTGATGAAGAACATAAATTCTATAGATATATAGGAATATCGTGCTTTTTAGGGTTCCGAACCTAAAAGGTAAAATCGGGTCCCTGTTACTAAGCCTTCGCTATCCGTCAGCTAGCTGTATCTTGTAAATCGTGATCGCTAGAAAGCTGAAATTTTCATAAATGATGTATTTCCGTTGCTGCTATAACAACAAATACTAAAAAAATTAAGATACAAAAAAATAGGTTCGTCCAATAAAAGTGTTTTTTCGTATTTTTTGCACAATTTTTAATAACATACAACAAACGTGATTTTTTTTATACATGATAGTACGGAACGGAACCCTTCCTGAGCGCGTCCGACTCGCACTTGGCTGAGTATTTTTTAGTCTTTTTGTCATCGTTTCAACCAATCCCTTAGATATTAATAAATTGACAGAAGTGACTTCATAGATGCGACATAATGCCATGGGCTATATAATAAAAAAAATGCTGCATTTTTTATTTAATCAGTACTAATTTTCGTCCTGTAGAACATACATGGGCCTATCTTAGTCCCAGGCCACGTTGCGCCAGTGGCAACTATACTTTAACTTTAAGCTACGAGTACATTTATCTTGCAAAGACAAGCTCATCCATACACATTTTGTTCCTTCATTTCTTTCTGAAGAGGATATATCACAACATTACTTGTTATGAGCGGATTTGGAACGAAAACTTCTCTTTGTGCAATTCTAACATGAGATTTATTGTCAGATGTAATCTCGGAAAGTATTTTCGCATTAAAGACATTGTTTTCGGACAATGCTGAGAGTTTCTCTCAGTACGGAGAAGTAATTAATTGTACGAGACAGAACGTATATTAGGGGATGCGGTTTACCTGAAAAGATTTATGCTCTTATTTTAGATGGAGTGGTTTGAAATCGGTTAAGTAAGAGTCGGAAAATTTGTTTTTTTTTTGGGTGTGGTCGCGCAGCGTCTAAGTGTTTAATTAATAAAATAAAAAATTAAAAAATGTTTTTTGGGTCTCTATTTTTTATTTCTTATCTATTACGCGCTATAGACTAAGCAGACTGATGAATTGCAATTTAAAAGATATCAGTTAATTCGTCAACGTTATCGAAAAGTGGCGTAAGTTATATTTTTTTTAGTTTTCACCTAGGCAGCCGTCGGCTCTTTTGTTTTTTTCTATTAATTACTACTAGTTACTTATTAATATTTATTATTATAACGACCTTAGTAATAATTACTCCGTAAAACATCAAGTAAAAAAAAATCAAACTTACGAATAGATAGCGAACTATGATGAACAAGGTAGGGTTTACATACAGAAATAAGCGTTTAGTTCCTAAGTATTACGGACGATAATCGAAAATATTAAAATATTCATGCCCCTATAAATTTATATTGACTGTCCAAAATATCAAATACTGCCCACATACCTGGAATATCTCATTCCCTTATGAATAAAGTATGAAAATATTTTACTTTATACGAATATTTGCTTCGGTATCCGTGCGGGGAAATTTGTCGAATTTGTTATGTCAATGTTTAAACATGTAAACATTTTATTTCTTTTCAGGAATTCTAATACCGATATTTCTGATTTTTCATTAGGGTTGCCAACGTTATCTACAACAATATCCCTAAATGTATACGGAGGCACATTGCGAATTTATGTTAATATCTATGTAAAGGGTGTGTACCCCGTTTTAATAATAATGCAGGGTCGTACGAATTTAATATCTGTTATGGTTAAAGTTTACACGGAGAAGCGAAAGAAGTTTAAGAGAAGAAGGTGAAATGTCACAACATTAATTTTAATTACATTGTTCACAAACAATGCTATTAATTTTGAATAATATCCATACAACATAGTGTCTGACACACAGACATGTCACTTAAACATCAAATAGGAAACTTAATGACAAATGACAGATAGTTAATGTTGCCACCAATATCACTAACCAAAAAACAAAACAAAAAAGAACTAAATCTATAGTTAAGAATTATCTTGTGAAATGTAGACAATCTCATCGAGCTATTTTAAGAAATGATTTTTTTTTAATTTTAGAGGATGTGACTACAGATGGCACTGTTGTTAATATCTATTAATCTAAAAAAAATAATATAAAAGTGTAAATAACACTATTTTTTTCCCCATTTTCCATAAACTACTTTGTATTTTTTAATTTTTATTACTAATATAAATTAGTAATTCTTCTAGAAAAGGGCAGCCCTACTTGTGATCCCAACGCTTCCAAAGTTTACGTGACTTCATAAATAAATAGAGGCGTTCCATATAATGTTTGGTGGGTAGGGCTCGCAAATATGTAAAGGATACTTTTATGCTACGCTACAACTCCTGACAAGCTTTTTGTACAACTTTAACCCTTTGTACACGATTATTATAATAATGCTATACGCTTTGAACTTCACCATTATACTTGTTACTAACAATTCTTACATATAGATGAAAATTACAGGTCAGAAGTAGGTACCTCATGTGGAAGTCAAGTCCTACGTGACGTGACGTGACGTGACGCGACGTGACGTGACGTGACGCGACGTGACGTGACGTAGCGGACGTAACATGACGCGACTAATGTAGATTTGTAGACGTCACACAGCTTATTACGCACAAATTTTCTAGCAGTGAAAAGTCAAGCGGCTTAGAACGCAGCTTAACATAAAGAATATTCATTTTCATACGAATCTTTCTACGATAAGAATTCCAGAAAGATGTAGGGGATCAGATCTCATAAATCTCGCGTAAATCCTCTCGCCTAAAAGATTTTCCAATCAATCCTTGCGTGTGAAATGATATTACGTTCGCAGCTTTGTTTTTTTTTCTTTTTATCTTTCGTGTTTTATCCTTTTACGGGTGTGTGATTTTGACCTGTAGTGTTAAACTTCTGAAATATTTAACACAATGAGTAATGAGGTATTGTTGGATGAGTCTTTTTTTCTACTGAATACAGCCTGATTGACGTAAAATGACGTGAATATGATGCCCTAATGCCCACGACTTTGCCCGCGGAAAAGTTTTTTCACGGATAATACGGGGTTCCCGGGAATTTCTTTGCGGGATGAGTAATTGACGTTTGGATCTATGTCTCACAGACCCATAAAAATGAATGGACGGAGCCATCCAGCCGAAAAGTGACGAACGTAAATATGGAGCCGCTAGAATATATTAAGCCGGCCGCTTGGTAGTAGACGGCGAGCGAATGACAGATTTTTGTTCGTCACTTATTTAATCGCTATTGTATACGACCGCTCCGTCTATTCTTTTTTAATGGACTGTGGTCTGTGACTGTCAAACAACAATGGTTGAACTAACTTTCTCCGGACGAAATGGCTGAGTCTAGTCTAGTGAAAGGTACTTGAAGAAAATACCTTGGAGAAGTACTGAAAATTACTAGCAATAACTCCAAAACTTAAAATCCGACACTAAAAAATCATGGTTTAAAAGTAATTAATATCAGAAGTTGCAGTTAAAATTACAATAAAGTTTTTTGAAGGCAAAGTCGCGGACATCGAAATAATAAATTCACCTCATTTCTGTATTATCTTGAAGTAAAAAACGAGCTTTGAAGATGTATAAAATCACCGAGCACAAAGCCGAAATAGACTACTGATTCCACCATTGAACGTAATAGATTGACCAAATGGTGTTCAATTGAAGTTATCTGAATCATTTAGTCTTTTGGTCTCATTGGAAGCACTTGTCGGGAAATAATTCGCTCGATAGAGGATTTATTCGGTTTAAAATGGAACCGAGAGGTAGAAAGATAGTAGATAGTAGTACTGTAGATTTTTTTGCATTTTTCTAAGAACGCGATTTATGCTTTAAACTTGTGTAAATTAAAAGTAAAAAATCATTATCATTTAAAGTATGATTTTATTTATGTGAAAATACTCCACTTTAGTTTGAAAATAACCTGCCTGAGATCAACTAGTAATTTCAATCGCTTAATATCATGATGGACGAATTCAATGACACTTCACTGGTCGAAATCCGTCAAGTAGTTGGAGCTGTAGAGCGTGATAAAGAAATTTACATACCTAGTTTTTTCGTTGTGATTAGTGCTTCATCATGGCAACCCATAACTGTCCCACTGCTGGGCTCGGGTCTCCTCTCACAGTATGAGGGGTACAGGCCATAGTCCACCACGCTGGCCTAGTGCGGATTGGCAGACTTCACACACCTTTGAGAACTTTATGGAGAACTCTCAGGTGTGCAGGTTTCCTCACGATGTTTTCCTTCACCGTAGCAAGTGATAATTAGTATCTAATACGCACATAACTTTTTAGATTAGAGGTGCGTGCCGTGGGGTTTGAACCCAGGATCTCCCGTTCGAGAGACCAACGTTCAAACCACTAGGCTATCACTGCTTATAGATTAGTGCTTAGTCGGATAATAATAACGAATTGAATACTCGAATACCCCGACCCCGACAGCGATATTGTTATCAATTCAATTAAATTGATTCTATTAAACACAGTTAGGTGACAGACAATTCCCTAATCAACGAACAAGGCGAAACATGTCAACAACACGACCAAACAAGAACAGGGTTCTCTTAATTACATTACAAGATGTAGAGTCGATAAACATCCCGCTGTTAGCGTGACGTAGTTGACAATGGTATTAAAAGAGCCACGTGATAGTAAGTTACAACCATGGGCGTAGCCACTTCTATTCAGCAATATCTACCAATGATTCTAGGCCACTGGTGTATAAAAAAATTTAAGCTTTTAGACTATACTTTAAGAACAAAAACCATATCTTTAGGGATGGGCGCAATCGTCTGGAATTTTTCAGATTTTGAATTAACTCCCCAAGTGGGGTTGAAAGTTGAAAGAACCAGGTATAATAGGTCTTTTCCTATTATGGAAATGTTTGCGTCGGCACAACTTACCCCTGGCTCTTTCTACCCCACTGTCAATGTTAATTCAGAATCTGACATATTCCGTACGTCTGCGCCATGCTCATAAAATTCAGAATCTGATTCCTGTTGCGAATTCCGGACGTGTGCGCCTGCTCTAAAAATTGCCATACCTACGGATAAAATCTTTATCCGTCATTGGAGTTCCCAAAATAGTCTGTAAGTACCTACATCAACCCTGGGTGGGTTGGTGGTGGTTGGTGGGCTCCTAACAAATTTTGAAAGATGTCCTGAAGAGGCGAAAAAATGGCTAGACCAGCAAGTATCACAAATTTCTAGGGGCGCATTAACAAAAGTATAAAAAGTTATTTCACTGCCCAAGTTGTTTATGCATTTGCGATAAACTAATTTTCGGAGCGTGAAAGTGTAATAGTAAAAGCGTTGTCTCTTATTAGACCGTCTCCACAATAAGACGGATTAAATTTTTCCTTAACTACCTCAAAAAAAAACTATGAGCAGTAGAAATCAGTCACAAAATTCAAAATCCAAAATGGTTGTCATTCCAAATGGCGCTTAGTAGTTTTTGTATTGAAATATCGTTAGCGTCAGAACCCCTGGACCAAGTGCGATATTTTTTGTTTGGAGACTATTGATATATTCAGTACCTGTTTGGTACTATTTGGTACCTATATTAAATTATTTAGTACCTCGACGACAGTGAAAAAACATGAAAAGAAAGTGGTCAGACATTCTGACGTCAGGTTGTCTGGACCATATAGTCACCAAACAAAAAATATCGTACTTGGTACAGGGGTTCTGACGCTAACGAAATATCATTGGCTAAAGTTGCTAAACGAAGTAGTCACCATTTACAATGCGAGCTATTTGACAAACTAGACAAACATGCCATGCCATGGCATGCCACTTATACCCATTTCGGCCTTGTAAGGTACAGCTACATCTAACATTTACTTATCCAACAAGACGCCAGAATCTAAGTTACGGTCATATTGACGTAAGTTATGCTTTGAACACTACGTTGAGAATTATTGCTGTAGGGCAAACTGTAAACGTTGCATAAGATGGTTCTACATCTAGAACTTATAGCTCATCACTTAAGCTGCCTGAAAACGATTAAAACTTTAAGACAAACTTTAGAAAGATACCTTGGAGCTAATGTTTTTGTAAAAACAGGTTTGTAAAACTGTTTGTTTGACAGTCCTCAAGATCAAAGTATGACAAACATGTTTAGTTTGACATACTTCTTGATAGTCTATGGTAAGGCTTCCGTCGCAATATTTGACGTCCTGAACAAAAGTGTCGCCAACCCTGGACATTTGGACAAAAACATTATTTTTCCTGGGGCATTTATAAAAAAACATGCAGAGAATCTACCCATCTATCCGTTCTAGACCCCTAGCTCTAAGATCCTTAGGACCCTTAGAATTTAGTGCGACTTGTTAGATTTTACCCGGGTACTTTTTAAAATGCCTCCTAAACGAGGGCAAAACCTAGAAAACCCGAATATGCCCTAGTCTAGGCGAAACATAATATTTAAGTTTCAAATGACTTTCCAATACTGCTCACCGAATCATAACCATTGTGTAATGAATCCAACTGTATCGTAATTTGGGATATCAAAACAGATACTGTAATATTATGTAGATATCAGTATTTTGTTTCCAATTATTCTATTCCCAGCTCTGTAGTTCCCACTCAAAGGTTTCTACCAATCAATTAACTGACAAAGCATTTTTTCGCATGTATGATTTCCACGAATATTCATAAACGCAGAATGGATGTTGAGTTCAAAGTGAATATTTTAATAGGTTATAGGTGAATTGGTTTTTCTACTGATGCTAGATTAACTATAGAATGTATTTAGAAAATGTCATCTGTTTATACATTCTCCTCTCTTTAACATTTAACCAAAACCAGTGTTAGAAAAAGACAGAGATATTAAACAAACGAATGAGACGCTTCAAATGATACCTCATTTGTCAAATTACTTTAAGTTCAGTTATAAGGGAACAGATAAAGCTATATACCTACAGGTCGAAGTCATAATCTGGCATGGTTGGGTAAATAACAAGATATTTGGTATTTGTATTATTCCTTACATTTTCTTAAAACCATTCGGTAATACCTATTAACACTGAACGCGGTATAAACGCTTAGTATTCAAGACCCGTTCCTATTTTCTTAAATGCGAGTGCTTGATATTTGAATAGAGATAAAGGTGGTACATGGAACGTTTTCAAATCTCTAATAATCCCGGAATGCTTGACATTCCTTTATAATTGAGCAGAATTCGCAGTTTATATTGTGCCTAGAGTACAAGGTACCTGCCTTAGTTGTCAATAGAAAACTCCTCAAATTAATAGTCTTTTTAGGTACTAATTGAATTTTAAATTCAGGCTTCATCACTTCTTCACCTTCAATTGTTACAATATAGCAAAAGTTATTAACTTATCTAAGAGTACATTGAAAGTATTGAAACTGAAATTAAATTTCCTTCATCAAATTCAAAATAATTCAAAGATTCGTGTTAACATTTTATGAACAGAACAGGTAAAACTTTACCTAACCCTTGCGCAAGGGTAGAACAATGTTGGAAACATTATTCATCAACCGACTCGATAAACAAAACAAAAACACATCGCTTGTTGGCTGCAAAACAAATGTTTATAACAGCAAGTTATCAGTTTTTAGCCTTGATAATTGCCCACAGGATAAAAAGGGATTTTGAGACTGGTTTTGGCCAAAAAATAAGCTGACAATTCTGAGGCGAAGGATTGTAAGTAAACGCTTATAAGGTGCTGTGGTGTAAGCAGTGACTTATTGTAACATGCCAAGATTATTTTAATAATACTCGTTCTATAAATATGTTACGTCCTTAGTAAAAAATAGTGTTCAACGCTAAATGCATGTCTTTAACCTTATCGTCTTTGCGATACATTTGACGTCTATTTTGTGCTCTAAAGACGACCTAATTGGCTCGTTTTGAGCGTAAAAAACATCTTCTAACAATAAAAAAGGTTGTCAAAAATAACGAAATATAATATTGCTGTGATGTAGATTGGATAACTTCGAATTCAATATCAGTAATATTGAAATCTTATAAGTATTCAATTATACAGCCAGACATTATAGATCCAGTGAAACTTTTTCCCAGTATCATATTAAATCTTTTTAGGGTTCCATAGTTATTAGTCAGAGATCCGTAGTACATTGTTTTTCACTTATTACTATCAAGCAAATTTTTTGAGAGCAGCTTTATTTTGGTGAGACGCACAACTTTTTCTATGACAACGATTCTCAAATGTGGTAAATAAAGGAGCTAGCAGAGACAAAATATATTTATTTGTCGATTTTTATAAATTTACTCCTAACTGGTTAATTTTTTTTAGTTACATTATTTAAATAACGACGTATTTCATAAGTTAAGCTTATAACACAATCTTTTCTTCAAATATGAATATTATCCTTAACCCTTCTACCACAAAAAGTATGAAAAAAGTAAATCAAATAAAACCATATTGAGGTTATCATTTGTAATCGGTTTCTTTGGGTTTCGGAAGCAGAACAGGAAAAAATGTTATGTCAAGTAGGAACACTCCAACGCAGTTGTAATGAAACGAAGGGAAAATGTTTTCTCATACATAATATGTATGTTTTATTACAATAAAACCAGTAGGTACTTGTACAAAATATATAAGAAACGAACGTACATTTTTCACATTCACTGTACTATTAAACGGCTCGACTGATTATATGAAACCAATGATTATATAACGACGGATTATATGGCAATCACCCGCGACTCCGTCCGCATAATTTTCCCGTTTTCACAATATTTTTTATTGCTGCTCTTCTCCTATTCATATTAGCGTGATCTTATATAGCCTATAGCCTTCCTCGATAAATGGACTATCTTACACTAAAATAATTTTTAAAATCGGTCCAGTAGTTCCTGAGATTCGCTCGTTCAAACAAACTCTTCAGCTTTATCTATATTATTAGTATAGATTTTGTGGTGTGTTTAAAAGGCACCGAGTGTTTAGGGCAGTGATTCTCAAAGTGATCCAGGTGGACCCCCAAGGGTCCAAGGAAGGCTAAATGGGGGTCAACATTTTGTGTTATTTAGGTTATTTAAAATTTTTCACGTTCGTTAAGTAAGCTATGAGTTTCTTAGACGAAGACGACGTAAGACCATGCTTCAAATGTGGGCTGTGTATTTGTTTGTGAAATTATAATTTCCATTAAAATAATCTTCCAAAAGCCACGTGGTATTTTAATTAATCACGAAACCCGTGTGTTGGATACTAAAGGTCTTAAGTGACGGTATAGCCGTTACGATATCGTATCGTACCTTCTATATAATAAGATCGTAACCCGGTAGTGGCA
>LGAG01000043.1:106730-119934 GCA_001278395.1 Lerema accius | reverse complement strand
TATCTTACAGACTGGAAGAATTTCGTATTTAAGCTATACGTATCGAGATAATAGACAGTGTTAGTCTTGCCCCGTGTGTTAGTCTTACCCCACCTTACCTTATATAGATTTTGTGGTGTATTTAAGACGCATCGAGTGTTTAGGGCAGTGATTCTCAAAGTGATCCAGATGGACCCCCAAGGGTCCAAGGGAGGCTATACGAGGGTCTACATTTTGTGTTATTTAGGTTATTTAAAATTTTTCACGTTCGTTAAGTAAGCTATGAGTTTCTTAGACGAAATACATGAATTGAATTTGAAAACAGCCAAACTATTTGCCAACATACCTCGTGTATGACCATACTTAAAATATGGGCTGTGTATTTGTTTGTGAAATTATAATTTCCATTAAAATAATCTTCCAAAAGCCACGTGGTATTTTAATTCATCACGAAACCCGTGTGTTGGATATTAAAGGTCTTAAGTAACGGTATAGCCGTTACGATATCGTATCGTACCTTCTATATAATAAGATCGTAACCCGGTAGTGGCAATATAGTTTTATGAAAGTGCAAGAAGATAAAACTTCAATATCCTACACGAGACCTCTATATTACTGCGTCGGTGCAGTAAAGTTAATAGACTGAGATAATAGACCGATGATTGAAGACTCACCAAAACTAAAATGATATACGCAGGTTCATTTATAGGAAGATTTTATAATAAATAGATCCAATAAGATCTAACGATCTTCGTCACAACTCATAACTGTCCCATAAGTGTATTAACATAATTATTGCCATTTTGCCGAGTAAGACTAAAATTATTTTCTCTATTTTTTTTTGTTGTGTTAAAATAAATTTCGGTATACTTCTAATTTTTTTTTAATTAACGAAATAAATAAAAGTAGTGCCAAGATTGTTAACTTTTAAATCACGACGAAAAAAACGAGGTATAGAAATAAACTTATTACATCACTCGGTCGTCTCGACAAAGTTTCAAATCTGTTAAAGTGCAAGGTGGTGCTACTATAAATTGCTGGTCGTCAGTAGGTTTTGGATACCCGCCAATATGAAATTTTAACTGTCAGGGTACGTTGAACTGTGATTTTACAGCAATTATCTTGTATTAGTACCCCTCATGCTGGGAGAAGAGACCCGAGCCCAGCAGTGGGATATTTATGGGTTGCAATAATGAATGATGTTCTTGTATTAAGTTTTTTTTTGGGTTTCTTTCTCCATATTAAAGCACCTTTACGAAACGAGGGTAGAAAAAAAAATATGTATATAAATGTATCATTGATACCTACAAGAATAAATGATTTTAAATTTGAATTTGAGTGTAAGGAATATGTTAAGAATTTTATTCTTACTTAGCCAAATCGTATAGTTATGGCTAAAGTTACTTAATATAATGAGTATTTACTAAAGGCATAAAATCGGGAGGCCTTGAAATGAAATACTTCCAAGTTAAATTCCAAGAAATAAAATATGTTGCAGAACAATGTCTGCCCGATCTTTTAATTTTTAACTTTATTTCACTAAACTAGTTCAATAACAAGACAATTAACAAACTAAACTAGTTAATCGTTTCTAACTTAGCGGAAAAGAAGTTAAGAATTCCTTCAAATCTTACGAGACTCAGAAACGTCATGAGTTGAATCAAAGTTGAGTATACTTAATTCAATTCAGGTTTGCATTACTATGATAATATATTCAGAGAGTCAGCCGCGGTTTTCGCTTGAACTGCAATTTTCATCTGTAATAGATGGAAAGCACGCCTCGGATGTAAGTATTACCATTTGAAATAAACCTTCGCTGAAATCAAGGATCACTTAGCTGTGTTTGTCCTGTTCGCATATGCACACACATGCGCATTTTTACTCGAATTTGCTAGAAGAAGGATAATGTTTTTCGAGTGTATGTACTCGTATGTATAGATATTTCTATGTAGTAGGTAATTGTAGTCTATTTGCTTAATACACTTTACACTCTAAGGGCCGATTTCACCAACAAAGAATAAGTCTTATACCAGGGATAAGTCTGTTATTTACTATCACAAATACAGATTTATCCTTGGTATAAGACTTATTCTTTGTTGGTGAAATTGGCCCTAAGTGGCTTAACAGGTTTTTTAACATAATATGAGATGTCATTAAATTCGTCTGCAATTTAGAGTTATATAGGCTATAATATATTTTGTTTTATATTGAAGCTTTATTCACAAATACTAAATTACTTCGGACAAATTAAAATATAATGTCTACTTACAGAATGTATGAACTGAACTATTAATAAAATATCAGGTTACACCTAAGAAACCACAGAAGAAATAATTACCGCAACGTCTGCTTAAAGTGTACATTTAAGTAACAATTTAGTTTAGTATTTGAACTTTTTACCTTCTTTTATAATTAGTAGATGAACAGATTCCGGACTTAAGTAGATAATGGATCTGCGTCGCTCCCAATAATCTGAAAAAAAAAACAAAAGATACCTTAGTAACAAAGGAAGCGAATTAAACAATTTACCGGTATTTTTACTGACAAATGCAAAATTCAAATTTTAATTAGGTATTTATATTGTCCTCGGAAATAACAGGTCACTCAACAAACAAAAATATAGGGTGACTAACCCAAACGCAAGCACCACACCAAATAATCAGCACCCCGAATAAAAAGTAAAGTTATAAGGTTTTAAATCAGTAATTTGGGTTACCGCTTTAAAAAATACATAAATATAGATGTTCTTAAAACCCCGATCCTGGCAGTACCATATTATTCGATTTCAAAATGATGAACGTACTATAATGAACAAAACAAACAACACAACACAAAATGAGAATAAATCTTCACACTCCAAATTTCGAAATCATTTTAAATATTCGAATTTCGGCCTCACTGGGAGTCAAACCCAAATCCTTCGGTCAGCAGTCCCGCTAGGCAACCAATGAACCGTCACGCTCATCGTTATTCAAAAAGTATTTCCATCCATTGTTATGTAAATTTAAGTCAAAGGACAGTTTAATATTGTTCATCCAAACTTAATTATTATCTCCGTCACCATTTATACCCGAAGCGTGCTTAGCAACGACAGTTCATTTCTCCTCGTTTTACCGAAGTTAAAATAGGTCAGTATCTCTTTGAAGTTACAGCACACAAATTAGAACCGTTTCTGTGCTCAGTTCTCTTTCTAAAATTCAGTCCTAATCCTTTACTGAATACCGAACATAATAATGAAAGTAGAAATATAATGAACGTTAATTAAAACATGAAAAGGTTTTGCGGGCAAGCAAATAAGGATAACCCTTGAATTGACGCCGAATTCTTCTTGAAAAATGCTGGACAATTCAATTTTATAACATTTTATCACAAAACTTTTGTTGACGGTAAAATGTGCGAAGTCCTCCGAAGCACGGAAACGTTCACGAAATTTTCGCCACTAGCGATCATCCAGCAAAATACTGGTCGAACCCACTATTGCTTAACTTTATCGATTACTTAGGATCTTTCATCATTTCATTACAACAAGGACTTACCTGTTGACGTATAGAAACGCTCAAAAAGTTTTGCCACTAATTGATACGATAGGTGTCACCTCCTCTCAACCGCATACATTATTGCTCAAGTCAATTGATTACTTCGACCACTGGGGTTACTACTTATTTAAATACCATCATCAAATTGTTTAACTGCTATACAAGTATACAGAATTTGATCAAAATCACGAATTATTTGTCTTACATTTGAAACATGTGCTCAAAATTCTCGCGGATTTAATGTGTGACTTTCATGAACTGAGTCATAAAACTTTTTGCGAGAGCTCGTAACTAATTAAACAATTGCAACTCAGTGCTTAAAACTAAATTAAACCCTGGTTTATCTTCCAGTTTTAGAGGTCGATTTTCTGCTCGACTAACTTTAATTCCACTGAAGAATGGAAATAACAATTTGGTATCATTAAAAGCTGGATGTAGCAAAAAACGCTAATGTTTTACTTAACTAAGATGATCTGAACATAATTTCAAATATAATGGGTATTAATGATGTAAGTTTTATACGACAATATTTGGAACCATTTCCATAAATCATGGTCACAGCGGCGAGAAGAAAAACCTTTGATTTTTGACAAATACTAATGACAGATAAGTCTAACTTTTTTTACTTTAACTGAGACCATGTTCCACGTAACTGGGATAAAATATGGGTGTAAAATAAATTCATCCATAATTAAGTCTACGATGAAAAACATCATGATTTTACGATGAAAAAATATAAAAATATCTTCTTTAGATGTGTTTATCCATGGGATAATGGGTTATGTTGGTAAGAAAGAGACAAAAAATACTTATTACTCAACATCTTAATTCGCACAACAAGGCAACGTTCCATTATTTCTATCGCTTTGGGTTAAAGACTTTAATGACCCAAAGATTTTCAGTTATGAATACTTAAGGACAAATATTACGTCATTCATCTGACCATTTAGAACATAATTACCATAAAAAAACAGTTTCTGATTACATTATTCATAATTATTTCAGTTCAGTTGTTTTATTTTATTCCATTGCTGATTTCGTGACGCCATTTCTTTTTATAGGATTTGTTCGTTTGGATACAAAGTTTTCAGGCCCATTTAATAAATCAACTTCATTCTATTAAAAACAATCGATTTTGTTCGGATTGAACACTAAAATTGAATCAGCCGGCGACCTAATTTCCTTTTAACTTTCCGTTACAATATTTTATTGGTGTCACTGTTTCAGGTTTTTATCAAGAGCGAATTATCTTCTAATCTAATTTATAAAAATATTGTCACAGTGCGAATTTTTCGGTAACTTGACCGGGTTTTATAGATTTTTCTGTATACTTGGTACATTTAAAAATGGATCGTAGGTTACTTTTTTAAACTCTTTATAAGGCAAAAAAAAATTTTTTTTGGACAAAAATAAAATTTACATGTAAAAATACTATCAGATTTATCGTTATTTTTCACTATTCTTCTATTATTCACCCCCATTTTTTAAATAAATACATGGCAAAACACTTATACCAATTCAGCTAATTTACGTATAAAAATAACTGTTTCTTTTATTTTTATTTTTTGTAAGGAACGCTTGACAACAATCCTAAATGGTAAGTGGGGATAAGCTTATTCAATCTGCATCGTAAGCAGACATGAGACCGATTCGGGAAAGACTTTCTTTAACTACACGCATAACTATAGACGAAACAAATATGTCGGTTCCAAACATTACTTTTTACACGGTTGATAGGATAGTGAAAGAAAATTTTGTGGGTGAAACACGAGGAAATTAATAAGTTAAAAAGTACTCGTCATTAATAAAAAACAAAAAACTCAAGGGCTAAAAATTGGGAAGGTATTTTCAAAATATCTATAGCCTATGTCACTGACAATCTAGACGTATCCCATGATACATCATATATTAAAATGTCAGCTTGACAGTGTTTAGAACACAGTGTCAAAAAATTGTATTCTTGTTACGCATTTGAATAAAACCCAAGAGGCTTGCTTTTACTCGTATGTAGGTACCTATTTTTGTGGCTTGAAGTTTTTAAACATAATATTATTATTTAGGTAATAAATGTAACACACAGAACAAGGAATGTAAGCTGTATTTGAAGTGTAACATCTGTATAGAACAAGTTAGTAGCGTTATCCTAAATGTAAACTTGATGAACTACATACACACCTGTTGCAAGAATACCTAGTTTTCTCGGTAATGTTTCACACTCGAATTCAATGAAATTGAAGTTGAAAATTTACAAATAACTATGTATAAGATGATCGATGTATCTATTTAAAGGATTACATTGATTTTTTTAAGTGAACTTATTTATTAATGTCATTACATTCGTTTCATTATTTTGAAGCTAAAATTTTTGAAGCTTTCACCTCTACCAAGTATGAAGTGAAGTCATTTTTTTAACTATTATAGATAAAAATATTTGATTCATTGTTAAAACAGACGAACCATGGAACAATAGCAGTGTTTCAAATATTTTACCTGTTCCAAATATAAAGAAAATTGTCTAGCCTGCCGTTAAATTATTCCAAGACTACCTTTCCGCCAATTTGTGTCTTCAATCGTAGATTTTTAAATCATTGCCGCTTCAAATCGCTTTAGACTTTGTATTAGAATGTTATGAGAAAGTTTGCCTTACGGAACTAGTTAGACACATAAAACATGGTACCTACCGTAGTATATATATGATTGACGTAAACTAACAAGCAATCCATCAAGGAGAGGCATCAGTTGTGTTGTCATCGAAGAACACGATATATTTGTCCATGTTAGATTAGTAATGGTTTAATAATTGACCAGTATTAATCATCATCACAACCCCTAACTGTCCCACTGCTGGGCTCGGGTCTCCTCTCACAGTGTGAGGGGTACCATAGTCCACCATGCTGGCCTAGTACGGATTGGCAGACTACACACAACTTTGAGAACTTTATGGAGAACTCTCAGGTGTGCAGGTTTCCCCACAATGTTTGCCTACCCCGAAGCAAGGAGATCGAACCCAGGAACTCCGGTTCGGGAGACCAACGTTCAAACCACTAGGCTATCACTGCTATACCAGTAGTAATATAACGTAGTAATTATAAATTATGTGCCTAAATTTAAACATCGTAATCGAGGCACCCTAGATTTTTATGACGAAAATTTTTAATTATTTTACTATTTCAGGCATTTAAATATATCCGGGGGCACTCATGACTCATGGACAATCGAGTCCCTTGTAATTTTATTTTTAAATTACCTACTGAAATATTAAAAGAGTATTAATCTAAATAAAGTTCAATAAATTAATATCATTATATGCTTTAATTTGAGTGTACGAGAGTGTCTATAATAATGTTACTATCATTACATTAATAGCTACGTAAAATAACCCCCCCCCCATTTCCAGCGGTCTCGTTTTTCGTTTTACTTTTAATGATTAATAGTTTCCTATTATTAACGCCAACAATTCTTTTTTTAAATGCATATTGTAATCTAAAACTAAGTCGTTCAAACATTTCAAACGTAAATCTAAACCCAAGCTTTACCTTGGAAATAATACTACTTTATACGTAGCTCTCAAAGTAACAAGATTTACGACAATACCAAAAACTATAAATTATCCCCCATTTGAATCTAAACGTTTTTATTACTTTCAGTACTAAAAATATACTCATAAATTACCATGACAATACTTTTTAGTATCAAATAAAGATTTATTGTGAATAGTCTCG
The DNA here is from genome assembly GCA_001278395.1 of Lerema accius. NCBI lineage: Eukaryota > Metazoa > Arthropoda > Insecta > Lepidoptera > Hesperiidae > Lerema > Lerema accius. The sequence goes on along the minus strand of LGAG01000043.1, from coordinate 112,697 downwards.
TGTCTGAAAATATATTTTCTTAAAATTATCTGTATTTTAATACGTGAACGGCTCAACTTTGTGCCTCAATTTAAGGGTAAATGCACTTAAGAGTTTGATATTGGGACTAGTTTTTAATTTATTATTATTTTAAGACTTTGTCGTTGCGCGACCACATCGTCTCGTTAAACTACTTAAAATACAGCACATAGAAAAATAAATATACAAACAACTAATTCAAACACAAAATAACCTAATTTGACTAGCATTCTTTAATTTTTTTAATTATGATAGTTAAAGTTTACATGGAGAAGAAGCACAGCAACCTAAAGTTTCAGTATAACATGATTAATTAAATTTAGAAAATAAAATTTAAAGCATTCCAATACACTCTGTTAGATCTAGAAACGTCTCACACATACAAACATATTTATTTTTAACATTTAAACCTTTACGATGCCAAATCTCAAACTCGTACGAGTTATGCACACATATTCTTAAAAAAAGATTAAAATTTTTGTTTACACTTTATTACAGTATAAGGAAGGAATACATTGTTAGCATAATACGAAGTACAGCTACAACGTCCAACGAAAATAAATTATTTAATTTCCATAAGCGGCTGCCAACCCTTATAAGCAGCTAATATAACAACCTTCGTATACATACATACATACATACGTATATACGTACATTCATACATCATTTCTTTCATTACACGAAGTCGTAACTGAGAATGTCGTAAATATTTGATCAAATACTAAAACGAGAGTCGTCCTTGACAACAATACTGGATTGCAATCAGATCTGTAATTGAAATACCTTTGGTACAAAATCACTTCACATTCTGCCATTTGTACTACAGCTTAATAAAGTCCGGAAATTCGCAATTCCGTAATTTCGCAATTAGACGACCCCCCTAGTTGGTAGTGACCCAGCCTGCGAAGCTGATGGTAAACTATGGCCTGTACCCCTCAAATTATGAGAGGAAACCCGAGCCCAGCATTGGGACAGTTGTGAGTAGTACTGATGATGTTATTTCAATGAAAATCAATACTTACGTCACATTACGTAAGATTACGTGTTGTGAATATCCTATACAAGGCAGTAGATATTGAAGATACGAGTACGAGTATCACTCGATCCAATACAATATCGATAGATATTATATACGATATAAGTACGTAGTACAGTCGGTGGCTCACTGCGTCTCCCACTCGACTGTGAATCAACAATGTTTCGAGATGTGCTTCACTTCGTGTTACCATACTGAAGAAAATTGCAGGACTATTTCCTCGTTTAATTTACAAACTTTGCAAGAATTATGATTGATTTTACTGCAACAATAATCTTTTAAGATGGACATACGAGTATACGTCAGTGATTGTGAATGAAAACTGGTTTCACAAAGAGTATCTATCATCGTATTGCATTACAAAATGTTCGATTTCAGTCTACTAGAGTATAAAAATCAATTTTTGTGAAAAAAACTTTGAAATTTTCTATTTTTTACCCAACTGCGCCAGAAGAAAAGAAATGTTTTTAAAGGTATGTTTGTATATATGTGTGTTTTTTTTATAGCGTCAATTCAAAATACAATTTTAAACAGTCTCATTATTTTGTTTTTTTATTACTGACTTATATTTTGGACAAAGCCGACACCTGAGCAGACAAATCAAAAGATAGAGTAAGCGATATAAATACGGTATTGGATAATGGGTACTGTGCTTAGAAATATGACAATCGTAGTAATCCTATTCAGCCCAGTACCAAAGCTGTAACAAGTTAGGAACTTATTGAGCTACTTTTAAACTCCAATTGTTGGTCCAACGGGTCATTGTCGTGTAGTTAACAACATAATGTTGTTACGAGCTACTTACTCGTATTCCGAAGGTTATCAAATTGTCGCAAGTGGTTTATGTTATGTTGATTTTTGGGCCGGTTATAAAAAAATATTGGAGCCGTTGCACACGACGAATATATCCATTAGTCCGATATATGCCGGAAAGAAACATGAAGCATAGAGGAAAGTTCTTCCTGGTGAAGACTAGATCTAATAGAACGCGGGGAAATTCAAAGTTTCCACAAACTAGCTAGCAACCTCTGGCGACAAAAGAAGAAATTAAAGGATGAAGTCTAAGAGCGAACACAGACTATCCAAGGAATTACAGATAAGTATACAATAGAATTTAATTCATAGGAACTGAATAGGAAAATAATGAAGATTATGTATTTACGGGAAACTCAGGTGTGCTGGTTTATTCACGATGTTTCTTCACCAAAGTGATAATAAGTATCTAATGCGCATATAGATTTTTGAAAACTAGAGGTACGTTCCGGGTTCGGTCTCAGGAACTCCTTAAGCGATCAACATTCAAACCACTAAGCTGTCACTGTTTTATATGACACACAGGTAGATACCGTATTTCAAATGTCTCCCAAACTATTATCATATACGTGTCCAATTTCTTAAAGTTATGTAATTTAATTGTGTGACATTATTCATCACTGCTACGCTAAATAGTGCTAAATGACAACCATGTGTAAAAACGTATTTCGGTAAGTAGGTACGGAGAGGTATCAAAGGTAATAATTCACTTTTCATTTTATTTTTACATGTATGTAATGTACTCATGTAGCATTATAGTCATTACGAAATATTTACATAAAATTATCTATAAAGGCTTCCAAAACATTATTTACATACAATAACACAAAATATATTTTATGTATTTTTCCTTTTCTAATTTTACAATATTCACCATTATTATATTCTGTATTTAAAAAAATACCCGTAAAATTATACTTCATCAAGGTTAATAGGAACGAAAAACAATGTAGGAAAAGTAAAATTTAATTGAAAATCAACTCGTGCGTATACTTAAACAACAGAGAAAAACCATTTTATAATGAGCTTGTTAATTATGAACCCCAATGATCATGTGATTTAAAATTGGAGTTTTACCATGACCAGCGATCAGCGTTACCTACTATCCGTCCCAATTTTCCCGGAATTTTCCTAGTTTAGACAGCCTTTAGAGGATGTTTTAATTCGGTTGTAAAGCTTTCAGGTCAAACCCGGATATCTTTGGTTTTCGGAGAATGCTGATGGATTAAAATAACGTATTAAAACAAATCTGAAAAACATTTCTTTGTAGTCGGGAATTGGATTTTTATAATGTCCGGTAAAAACTAATATTTTGGGCATTGTCCGGGGTTTGTGAAACTTTGGTCCAGAGAATCGTTAACAAGTATGAAAAGGTGTTTCCCCTATGCATTTCTGACCTTCATTTAAGATATTTAGGCTAACATTATTATTCTATTTCAGACATTTAAACATAAAAAATGCAAGGTACTTGATTCAGATGTTCGTGCTACCGAATATTACATACATTATGTGTCTATATGTCGAATATTGGAAAATAATGTTTTAATATCATAGAAAAAAGTAGGGTGTCTCAATGCTTCAATAAAATGTCCTGCACGGTGTCCCACTGAGTATTAATTAATTGATTATAACAAGGTACGAGTTTGCCGTAAGTCTTGAAAAACTAGGAGAAGTTTGAAACAATTTAATAAACGAAATTTCATGTTAACAAGATAAATTACACAATAACGCTAATAACAGGTTCTTACTTAATAAGTTTTCTTTACTTTTCAGAGGTAATTAGTAGGTAACCGCGTTTTGTAAGAATATTACTTAGAAAATGATTGTTCAAGAAATTGCGAAGAACTTCCATATAATTACAATTACGAGCAGCTTTGTTAAGAATATTAAATGTTCAAGTTTTAATTAATATAATTATAACGAAATGAAATATTTTATAACGAAATATATAACTTGAAATTAGGGCTACCATCTTTGAAATTACTACCCCGGGACAAAAATTTCGTAAATTCCGGATATTTGGGCAGAATCATGGTTTATTCAAGCCTATTATGTAATACAATTTTGTAAATTAACCTTTTCTTAAAAAGAGCACTAAGCCCTCTTACTCTTTTTAAGAAAAGGTTAATTTACAAAATTGAGAGACTTACATTCCCCGGAGTTTTCCCGGAAATTTTGAAAAGCCCGACGCATATTCCCAAACGCTCTCTGAATTAGGAAAAATCCGAGGGAACCCGGTGAAATGGAAGCCCTACATAAAATTAAATCTCTTATCAATGATAGATCTATTATGTAATCGTGATATCACATCTCTTAAGGTATTTAAAGAAGGACGGAAGAGAAATTTAAATTCATCATTATTCGTTCATCATAATCATCATCATGATCATCACAACCTATAACTATCCCATTGGTGGGCTCAGTTCTCCTCTCACAATGTGAAGGGTACACGCCATAGTCCACCACATTGGCCTAGTGTGGACTGGCAGACTTCAAACCCTTAAGAGCTCTCAGGCGAGCAGGTTTCCTCACGAAGTTTTCCTTCACTGTAGCAAGTGATAATTAGTATCTAACTACGCACATAACTTTTTGAATTAAAGGTACGTATCGTGGGGTTTGAACGTATCTCCCGTTGGGGAGACCAACGTTCAAACCACGAGCTCTCACTGCTTCAACATTCGTTCAGATTAATTAATTCATTCACACATATCGAACGTGTATAAGTATTGTAGTTAGTGTTGCTTGAGAAAATAAATTATAATTCGAATTTAGATTTCTAGAGGACTCTTTAGTAAAAACAAATGCATAAGATATAAATATTAATATAGTTATCGGCGAAATAATTCAAAAATAACCGAATACATGAACAACGAGAGAGTACTCTACACGTCTTCCTAGTATTGTACTTGTAAAGATCAAACGAAATGTTTACAAAGCCCTCACCCCACAAAAGATTCCATTACCAACATTAATTCGACCATTAAAGACTATAATTGACCGTAATTTTCACTGAGATTTAAACCGTCTTTTAAGAAACTTGTGATATTGTTTTAAGCGAGTTTGCGCTTTATTACGCAACTATCTTATTTCAGATTCTGGATGTACTCGTAAGATTATCAAGAGTTGCAGAACTCAGTGATACACGGATCTTTTTACCCCACTGTATCCGAAGGGTATTATTTTTTTTTTTATTGTACATTTCTTTCGCACGCCCTACAGCCCAAACGGCTACATAGATTTTAACATATATGTATATTTGTCTCTATAAGAGTGCCATAGCTAGCCACATTTTTATTACGGTACCTGCCAAAAAAATATTAGCAATCAATTTATTTTTGGTTTTCTTACAATTATTACTTGTTACTACTTACTAAGTTAGTGGCGACCTATAACTAGCGTTATGCTATTATGAAACAAAATTTGTCATACCAAGTTAATTCACAAGAAAAACAGAACAAGGTTAAAAAAATTATTCTCTCACGATTATACGCCACGACAATACACGACAGTTGCCAATATCGACGATATTGAGAAATGTTACGACGTAGAGTTTTGACCTAAAATATTTTTTAATAATACCGGCGACTCCGCAAGCTAAGGGTTAGTTTTGTACTAACAACAGTGAACGAAATTGAATTCCTTTCTACATGCAGAAAAATATCAGGAAACTATTATGTTTGTTACTTTGTTATACTGGCATTGATGGAAAATATTTTATTTCTACTCGTATACTAATATTCATCATTACAACCCATAACTATCCCACTGCTGGGCTCGGGTTTCCTCTCACAATATGAGGTACCTATACAAGCCATAGTCCACCATGCTGGCCAAGTGCGGAGTGGTAGAGTTCACTCACCTATGACCACTTTTTGACTATACTACTCTGAGGCGTGCAGAATTCCTCACAATGTTTTTCCTTCATTGAAGCAAGTAATCATTGATGAATTATTTTAAATAGAACCAATGCGGGATGCAGGTTTTAATGTGTTCTAATAAAGTTATACCAATCTTACCTTAAACCAACGGCAATAGAACTGTAGTTCAATCTGTAATAAAAAAAAATGTAGATTATAATTAACTATGTGTACAACTAACTA
>LGAG01000043.1:86051-96927 GCA_001278395.1 Lerema accius | reverse complement strand
CCCTCCCCCTCACACTGTGAGAGGAGACCGAAGTCCAGAAGTGGGACTCTTATGGGTTGTAATGATAACGAAGCCCTATCATTATAGTCCCTATCACAATAATGCACAGCTACTTATCTGCACGAATTTGTATCTCAAAAAACACCGACAGAACAGACCAAGTTGTGTAATAGACTGAAAATATTATTCAATTGGTTTTGTTGTACAAAATATTCGAAGTACTGTATCGATATGTCGGAGATATGAGGTAATGATGTCCCTGTATCGGATCGGATACGAAATAAATGGAATAAATGTTTCTTTATCTTTATAAATTAGTTCTTACATGAGTATTGTGTGTATTGTGAGCCGCAAATAGGAATTATTTTTGGAGAAATTTGCTTTCAAGCCTTTATTCCTTCATGAGATAAAGTTTTATTTGAGCATTTTTCATTCATTATTTGTATTAAATCTTCATAAATTAAGTAAAAAAAACTATCATATCGCTTGAAAAAAAATTACAAAATAAGTTAAAATTTTTTTTTTCTTACTTTTCTATATTTTCTTATTTTTTATGTCAAAAACAACAATAATAAGAAAAACAGTTTATCTGATTCCAGAGTTACGGATATATCCGAAAGTAACGCCCCTACAGTGACAATATTTCAGAACATCCCTCTGTTTTACGATATGCGCGCTCGTAAATACGTTGTTTTTCGGCCATTTTTCGTTTTTAGTATCTAGTGCATGGTTAAAATGGTCGTATTGGGAGCTTTCGAGTATCCAATATTAAAGTTATTCAAATATCGTTAACATTTTATGCTTTTTGTGTTTCGGCATTTTAGATGATATTTTTTTTACAAGATAGCTTTGTAAAAAGGTGAGTGTTACTTATTAAACTCAACAATAAGTGTTGGAGACTAGGAAATGAGGCTAAAAGGGTATTAGGATGCGAATAAACATTTTTAAATCATTTCCGTGGCTTAATTCACAAGAAATTATCCTAAAAATAACCAAAACTTAATAATTATATCTCATATTTATGGAGCGTTCTTATAAATAAAGTAACTTGGTGTTAAAATTCGAATGAATTAATATTATAGTTAATATTGAAGGGCTTAGCGTTTATACAGATATAAACGCGCGTACTCAGTGCATTTCATTTGCGTTCGTGTTAATACGTACATCAAAAACCCATATCGGCGCATTATAAAAAATGTGTACTAGTGCCCTAATATGCACAAACTTTACACGAATTAAAAAATCTCAACTCTTATCTCCATTCGAGTTATAAAAACGCTCACAACTTATACCACAACAATCCTTTAACATTCAACATACATAAAACCTATAAGTTGAGAATATAGCCATTGAAGTTACGCCCATTGTTCGTATTTGTTTTATCAAATTCGTAATCCCGGGGGATAACGGCCTTTTAAGGGTTCCGGGGTAATGGCAAAACGAGGCTTCACGTTCATAAATCGATCGTTCACAATGGACGTACAAATTATTCATTTTGTCTAAAAGTTTGTGTGAAATGTGAAATGAAATTAAGTTTATGACCTTATGTGTATTGTGTGGATGGTATTTTAAGTGACAATGTTATTTTTTATGTAACATAATTATGAATTTTCTGATAGTAAACAAATAAACAATAGAATGTTTGGGAGAAACAAATGTAACTAACATTAATAATGTTACATTATACGATAGGCCGTTAGTTTAATATCGACCGTTACTTGACTACAGGCCGTTAATTTACTTCATTACTACTATAGGCATTTGCGAAGGTACTATATGCAACTGCATAACTAACTCTGACTAATAAACTAACTAGTTTACTTAAGATTACAAACGTAAAGTTAACAGGCTTATCTGTAATTAATGTCAGTGATTAAGAATGACTACCTGACAGTCTCACCGTGACCATGATCCTACAACTGAATCGAAATATCGGTGTAAATTACATAAAAATATGAAAAATATTTCTAAAAAATTAGAACTTATACTTTTATTTTTCATAGTAAAAATGTTTAGTGTCCGCGGTGATAAAAGTCCAAAGCCATATTTTTTTTAAATAAAGCTCCCAAAGCTCAATTGAGTAAAAGCTCGAAGTCGTTGTTTACTCAGCACCTACGAACTTACTTTCTCGGAAGAGCGGTTTTGGGACGGGCTGAACGTTTTTGTCAGCGGAATTTCAAAGCTCTTGAGAACGGTTGTATATTTACGTGCTAGCGTATTTCTACTAAATTTCTCTAGTGGTAAAACCCATTGTATTTTTTACCCGACTAAATCGTAGCCAAAAGGAGGGTTATGATTTTAATCGGTATGTATGTATGTGTGTATGTATGTATGTCCATCTGTTCCCTCCTAACTCCCAAACTACTGGTCATAATTTAAATCATAGAAAAATAAAACTACTGGTCATAATTTAAATCATAATAAACTAGCAAACGAGCTATAATTATGATAAAGGGTAATGGATGGTATAGCTTAAAAAATTTCAAAATACACAGCAATTAGATTAAAATCCTTGATTAACAAAACTTTGGATTTGATATGTGGATATGAGTCTTAGACCAAAAAATATTATAGACTCTACCTTCGGATCAAAAAAGCTTAGTCGAATAAAACATAACTTAAATAACAAAAAAAACGTTTGTTGATAAATTCCTTGGCAGTCCATGCTCTATGACGTAATCGTAAAAAATTTTTATCTAAGTTTTTGTTCTGAACACTGACTCTATAATATACTTTTGGTCTCAATTCCAACAATAATTATTTTCCGTTACATAACCAAATATCACAGACATAATTGAAATTCCAACTGCCGAGCTATTTTCATATAACCAGTAAATTTATGTCAACATAGAAATAATTGAAATTGTGACTACGATCTAAATCCTTAGTTAATTGATTAATTAACAACGTGTTTATAACCATAACTAGCTTAATGAGAAGTAAATAAACAGCTAGTTCATACTCGGGATACAAATACCTTGTTTTTGTTAGATAATTACTTCAGTTACATTCAATAGAATCCAATTTAGAATTCATATTTGAATTGGATAACTTGATAACTAAGTACGCCTGATTGGTTGTCGTCACTGAATAGAAGTCGTTAAGGCTTAGTAAAATAAACTTTAGAATTCCGGAATTCGGTATTTATCTAGGTATTTTAAATTTAAATAAACTCCCTTTGAAAATTGATCATATCTCACGTCAAATACTTAGACCAAAAAATATAGACTCAGTGTTGAAAACAAAAAAGTGAGGTAATTTTTTATAATCTGACGTAAGTCACCGAGCTCAAACTGCCGATCAATTTACCTGGAAATGTTATCTTTTGTTATTTATGTTTGTTTTTTCGACTACGCTTTTTTGTTCCGAAAGCGGAGTCTATAATATTTTTTGGTCTGAGTAAATACAGTACGGTATAGACTCTTTTAATCAGCGATGTGTTTGTGACACCTGAATGTTATTGATATCTGTCGGCAATCCTAACCAGTTATCAAAAGGTTAACTGCCATTGCAAGATCTTTAAAACTCAAACAAATACCAAATAGTTTCGCATAAACCCTTATAACCTACCCGTGTCCTAGCAAAACCACTAACGATCTAAAACCAAAACTAATTATTAAAATAATTAACTTACCTTACGGACGAGAGCCGAGTAATAATGAGTGATGTTTGCTTTGAGTTTTAATCGTATAAAAAGAGTAAATCTAATCCCGTGTTTTCCTTCATTAAAACAAATCCGCTACATTGAGAGCATTTGTTGATTCATTAAGCTCAATGCTTTATTGGTTGGCAGCCTTGATTTACAAAATAATCAAATTTAAATGTGTTTTGCTTAAAATTCAAAAGTAAATGTATTTGTCATACATATTTTAATTTAACTTTAGTTTATGCATCTTTACGCAATGGCAAATTTTAAATTTCAAATTCATAAGTGTCTGCATTCTTAAAAATCTACCAAAAGTTGTACCTTTCACGTATTAATTCTCTTGTCGACGTGAATACGTCTTTAAATTTTCTACCATACGCTACCATTTCCTACCAAAATCGAATAATGAATCGGGGAATACAGTTTGGCGCTGTAATTTTGAATCTTTCGTTTACATTCTAAAAATTCAATCATACCACTGGATAGCTAAAGTTTAAAAAAATAATTACAACACTAAGCGAGAACAGTGAAAAATCGCGTGCGGTGGAGAGGGAAGCGCCGCCATTTTCAGGTTATTTTACAATTAAAATTAAAATACTTTATTAAAAATAATACCCGTAACATTAACGTATTCACGTACAAAACACAGCCGAGTTCATAACACAGCTATACCCAATTTTTTCTCCTGAGTGTCATAGCTAATTATTTTTTTAATTTTGCAACAAAAAAAATCATTTTTAATGTCGTTACAAATAGCCCTAAGAGACACATACCTAATATCATTCCAACGTCCTTGTATCTTCCGAGGAAGCAGCCGTAAAAGCTAGACCTTTTCACTGGCAAGGTAACTCAATAAAATAGACATAAAACACGACATACTTTGAACAGACGAGCAATTTATTTTCTTATGAATATTGTAATACGAGCGTAGTTACACGTCGCGAGGAATTCTATTGGAAAAGAAAATTAGATTACTGATGACTTTTGGTGCTAGAATTCCTAATTCCTAGGAATCAAAATTAAATGGAATAAATAACTTTTAACGCAAAGAGATACCTCATGTTACAAGCTTTTATTTAGTTTCACCTGTCCCGGTGTTTGTAATCATTTCACCCACTGGTCCAGTCCAGAAGACAATGCATGTTTATAATAAGCATGATGTGATACTGTTACCAGGATTGGCTCCAGACGATTGAATTCCTCAAAAGTTAACAGTAGGGACTTGAAATTTTGCACTTTTTAACTTTTTGGTTCTTTTTCTTATTAACAAGTAATAAAAGCTTGTTTTAAAAATATAAAATCTTTTAATTTTACTAGTTTAGATTTATTATTAATGCATCCAAACTATTATGTACAATTTATATCATACGAACTGACCTGACAGGTATTCTGCATTTTATTTTCTATATAAAACGACATTAATAAGCAATCAAATTATTATTGTTATTTAAAAGATATGTTAAGGAGAGTTTTTCGACATATCTTCATTCTTTACGCACAGTACGCTATACCACAAAAAATCAAAATAATTTAAAAAGATTATCAACTTATTGTAACTTAAATGCCGTTCATGTATTACGTAAATCAATTTGTAGGTACGGAGGAGTCTTGTAAAATGTTATGATGCGTTACATAGGTGGGGGGGGGATCGAACAACGCGTTACGTAACATTGTTATTTTATTACCAAAAAAAGTAGAGAATTATAATTATTGTAGATCAGAAAAATGGCAACATTTTTACATAAAAATGGTCATTTGTGTGTTACGTTACATATGAGGTGAAGGGGGAGTCAAAAATTTTCTGAAATTGCGTTACTTAATACTTGAAACCTCCCTATAAGCTGTCGAAAACGCATTAGTCTTAGATTAACAGAATGTTGTTTAAATTAGTTACGAAAATTCGAGCTAGAGTTCGCGCGAACGATGAAATTTAGATTTGGGTCTCTTAAAAATTCATTAAGAATACAACAACGATTCATTAACGATATCATTACGAGGCTGTATAATTCTGCTAAAGATAAGATAATCTAATAAAATATTACTTAATTATTTATTAAGGTCTACAACATCCAATATAAGAGGACATTCTTATTAAGTAATATTAAATTAATACTAACAAATTTAATATTTAGTAAATAGTAGGTCCAAAAAATATTACGTGCATAATAAATGTATCATTGATACCTACATACATGAATAAATGAATTAATTTTTTTTTTAATTTTGTATATTTGAATTTTTATTTTTTATTTTTTATTATTGACTAGACAATACCCGATAACTACCTGTGTGCCAAGTTTCAGCTTAATCCGTTCAACAGTTAGAGTGTGAAGGACCCACAAACATCCAAACATCTTTACAAACTTTCACATATACCGGGTGCAATCGTTAAGTATTCCGTAACTATTGCAGATATCAAAAAACTTTAAACTAATATCGAAAGTACTTCATCTAATGAGTAAAATGGCAATAATAACTTTTTTTAAATACGACGAGAAATATTAAAAAAATTTACATTAAACACTCCCATACATTTTGTATGACATAGAAGAAAAGTTTTGGTTTCTTTATTTTAAGTAGAATAGTACCTACTGTTTACCCTTATCATATTAATTATTTTCTTTACGAAACAATTTTATGGCATAATAGCCAATAATAGTGCAACCCCTTGGCCAGCCAGATACCTGGATCTCACGCCTTGTGATTTCTTCCTATGGGGATTTGACAAAGATCACGTGTACGCTGTGAGAGTACACAGCCTAGAAGAATTACAGAATCGTGTATGTCGTGCAATTTATGAAATATGGTATTATGGAAAGTTTATTTAGGTTTCTAAAGTAAAGCTCGTCATTGTATTGCAACACCGAGGACGTCATTTCGAACACCTGCTTTGAATTCAAAATGTTGTACCTTACTAAGAAATAAAATGTATGGGAGTCCTTAATGTAAAATTTTTGGATATTTCTAGTTTTATATTTAAAAAGTTATTATTGTCATTTTACTCATTAGGTAATGTTCTTTCAATATCAGTTTAAAGTTTTCTGATATCTATAATAGTTACGGAATAATCGCCTGTGCACACTTAACGATTACACCCTGTATAATATTAGTAGGATTACTAGTTTTCATAGAAAATTTAATAACACGGTAGAAACGTAAGCACAAGACCCTGTTTACAAGTCCGACTCTTTGTTTCATAATACATTTTTGTTTATACTTAGTGTTAGAGTAGTAAAATGGGTGTGGTTGGTAAATTATGAACAACCTCGCGTGCGAGTGAGTTAGTCCGCGAACTAAGCTTAAAATGTCACTAGCAAGTGATGAATGAGTTGTCATGACACTGTTTGCAGACTGCACGGGGTTTGTGGAATGGTGGAGGGTGGGGGGGACTGTCCCCTAGGTTTGTAAAAGTCTAGGTTGTACTCTGCTAAGTAGTATCCAAGTATTTTTTTTAAGTGTGGTTAGACCCTCGTCTCATCCATCCAGCTACAGGAAGCCAGACAGGTATGTGGGACTTGAAACCACTAAAATACAGTCATGGTGTGAAGCTGGGACTGTGTGCTAGTAGTATCCAAGTATCAGTCAACTTAGGTTAATCTAAGTTGGGAGTAAAATATGTGTTTTTCAATCTTGTAAATTTTCGAAATTATATTATACTCTGTGTTGTTGTCCTTAATGGACAATAGTTTGCAGTAATATTGTGTTTAAATTAAGAGTAAATTATTTGTCCACGACTATTCTGACAAGAGTGATACGAACAAGAAGAAGAAATAAGAATGAACAGACTTCTGTTTCTGACTTCTTCAAGTTAGTGCGTTCAGTTACTAACACTGGGGTTAACTTTATTTTAAACATAAAAAAATATACTTTTATAAAAAAAAATCTTTGACTAGACTTAACTGCAGCAAGCGACATTGATTTAAAAAGTAAAACAAAAAAAAAACATACATTTCCCATTTTCGCACCTTAGCAACCCCCTCCCTTCTACCCCTCTCTTGAGCATCATAACCTCTCCCCCCTTTACGTAGCTCCAGGCGACGCCTTTAGCAGTCTATATGCACTTATGCAGTTAGTACGTAATCGCACGCATTGATGTTCGAATTAACCCATATTCAGTAAGCATAACTTCGCATAATCTAAATGCAAATGGTCGTAAATGGTATTGTGTGCATAATTACGCCTAGTTTGCTTAATACAGTAATAACATGCGCTTCGTGTTGTCTCTGCCTTCTTGTTTTATGGCCAACGCATAATATTAACTTGAATTTCTGGACTGATAAAAGTTTTGCTTGTACTTTTAAAAACTCTTAAAGTATGCAATATAAGTCACCATATAACTTGTGCTATACCTACTAGTACTATAATAATTTTAATAGAAAAACCAAAAACCCACCTACTGAAAATTGATGGGGTCTTATAAAATGTTATGATGCGTTACATAGGTGGGAGAGGGGATCGAACAACGCGTAACGTAACATTTTTATATAATTCTACTATCTTGACAAAATGGCAATATTTTTAGTTAAAAATGGTTATTTGTTTGTTACGTAACTTTTGGTACAGAAAACCGTTACGGGGCGTTACATAAGGAGGAGGGGTTGTCAATTTTTTTTTTTAATTACATTACTTAATACTTAAACGGTCCCTAAGCCACACAGCAGCTGTCCCTAACGAAGTAGCTTACCTCGATCCAAGCTAAGCTGTGACGTCATCAATCGTATACTAACAACAACATTTATCACTCGTAATTGACATTTCCAACAAACTGGGCCGAGTACTTAACAGGATAACTGGCGACCATAAACGGTTTAATGTTTAATGAACTTTACAGTGTAATGACAGATAAATTGTATAATAAAGTGTTGAAAACATAAGGCTTTATTTTATAGCACATGTTGCTTTAATAAACTATTACGTTCTTAAAAATATATAGGTATAGTTGAGTCATGGACACGGCTGTGTGTTGTTCATGAATACGTTTATGTTACAGGTTATTTTAAAATAAAATATACTTCTTTATGTATTTACGTCGTAAAATAACCTCAAAATGACGGCGCTTCCACCTCCACCGTGCGCGATTTTTCTCTGTTCTCGCATATTGTTATTAATTCTTTGATCTTTTAGCTATCCAGTGGTATAATTTAATTTTAGGTAGAGACCATAGATTTGAAATTAAAACGCCAAACTATAACAGCAAATTATAAGACGTATTCACGTTAAAAGTTAAAATAAAATACAAATAGCAATAACGGCACCACTTGTTTTGGTTCTATTCGATAAAATTAGTTTTTTTTTTCTAATACCTATATGGCTTCGGGTTTCGGAAAGTAGCGCGATTTTGAGGTTAGAAACTTCATGAACCACGATTGAATTGTCGGACAAATACTTTTTAATATAATTTTGGAGGATATTAAATAATCTTAGTGCTCTCCGCTATATTGTATACTTGTACGTCCTTATCGTATTTACGATAATAATTTGTCGTCTCGTAACTATAATAAAGTTTGTGTATAAGTTCGTTAGATTTAACTAAACTCTAGGGTCCAAACACATTACACTATTTCTCCTTATTTTATTGCATTTCAAAACTTTGAGGCTCTAGGCTTACCACAACGTAGGTTACTTTGAATATAATTTGCGGTTGACAAACCTAGTGACAGTCCTTAGGGATAATAAGGTTTTCAAAACAATATAATTTATACTTACTCGTAGTATGTAACTGAATCTAACTATAGACACACAAAATTATTTTCCGAGCTCCCACCAAAAGTCGCAATTCCAAATTTAAATCTTATTATGTTCTTTATTATTTTTCTCTGCTTATGCCCAGTCAGTACTGAATGTAAATCACAATATTGCGAGCATAGATTAAAAAAAAAACAGATTAATTATGAAAATCACATTTGGCCATCAATATGATGATTTTCATAATTAACAACCCTACAAACTAACGATAAAATACGTCGTAACCGATACTTTTAATCTTACTTTCCGTCGATGACAAGATCGATTACCTCATTAATAGTTACAGTCCACTCCATATGAAGAGGTCTCGTGGGCAAGGAAGGGACATCTTGACCGACTTTTTAATAAATACTCGAAGACCGATCGGTTTACTGATAATGTACGAAGAATAGATCTCCGTGACCGCACTTGATTGATAGTAAAATAATGGATCTAGTTTCGGAATATTGTATTACTGAAGAGAATGCTTATGGATGCTTTGATGGAATAAAGACATTTATTAGCTTATTCAGTTGATTGCTTTGCTTATCCTTACTAATATTATAATTGCGAAAGTAACTTTGTCTGTCTGCTTTCACGCCTAAAACACTGAACCGATTTTGATGAATTAAATAATATATATAAAAAAGGCCTAAAATATATTTTAAAAATATATATTATCTAAAAAATCCAAGGTAGGCACTGTACCAAGATTTATGTCTTTTATGCAATTTATTTATACAAATAAATCATTGTCGTATGTCAACAATGCTCTATTGTAGTTATAATACTTTTGTGATTCCGACAACGACAGTTAACTACAGTGACGTTGCACATTGCGACATAAAGTCGTGGCATTGTCTTGTAGTTGTCGCATTTGTGAAGTAACGCTAAGATTATCTTTCTTACAAAAAAAGTACCTACTTAAAAACAATTAAAAACTCTTTATTTTTCAAATAAAATAAATATTTAAAATCAATAATTTATCTAATTTCAACACTTATAAAATAATTATCTACAATGTATTTATATGAAACCGTCGTTCTTAGAACTTTTCAACGAGCGAATTTCAAAGAGATTCGACAATGTTCGTAACTTCAAAACCCTTTGTTTAATTTGCAATGGAAACTTAGAACCGCGTAATTTACTTTCGACGTCAAAACGACAGTACTTACTTGTTTTCAAGTTTTGATCGATGAACAGCTGAAAATACTGCTCGAGAGACATAGGGTGTTTGCTCTAGTAATGGACTTTTTTCCTATTTTCTGACTACACATAGAGTGTATGTATGTACGAGTATATTACGCTCCAACGATCTTGCGAGAAAAATTAAAAATCTTACAATGCTTTTTTTGTAATTATTGGTTTAAAAGTAAGACACAAATAAAAAAAAAATTAAGAATAAATAATAATTTTATCTTAAAACAAATTGCTGTTTACTTATAAATATTTTTAAAGTAAATGAAATTGATAAAAGTAGTGTCAAATTATTTACTTTTTCTCGCA
>LGAG01000043.1:0-32572 GCA_001278395.1 Lerema accius | reverse complement strand
AACGTTGAGCAAAAAATTAAGTAGAAAAAAAAAAATTACGTAAATAGCAAATGATGACGTTTCCTACATTGCTTGGCAGACCATGCTTGGTGAAGTATGTGAGATCGTAAAAAAAAAGAAAAAAAATTAGCTCAATAGATTGCGTCTATACTTTTTGGTCTGAGTTTATCGCATATTTTCAGAAACTGTAAACATTAAACGAGTCGAAAGTCATAAAGAAAGTACTATAAGATAATTAATGTTTCCAAATTAAGCAGCATCGTGTATTTACCGTAATCTAGATTTTTTGTATGAAACAGAGCAAAAGGGTCAGATATGGGCGGCTATATTAGGTGTCCCATACTTACCATGGGAGACCCTGGACGATACCTTCCCCCAATGTAATACTGTAACAAAAAACCAAATTTAGTAAAGCAAAGCAAGTGAAGTGAACTAGTATGTAAGATAGGTAAAAACTTTAGTTTCACTGGACTATCAATAAAAAATAATAATAAATCAAGTGCAATTAAGCCGCAAAAAAAAACGAAAAGTGGAAATCAATTAAAAAATGTAGACTTTATAATTTTTTTTAAACCTTCTCGATATTTTATTGGCAAAAATACTAGTAAAAAGAGATTCTAGGTAAAAAATATACTGTTTTGATAATTTTTATTAATACACCCTATTCTGTGACCAAAAAATATATAGGTAGACGCAGTGTACGGAAAAAAAATTAGGTCAATTTTTTTATTTTTTTACGATCTGGCGTATGTCACCGAGCACGGTTTACCGGGAAACGTTATCTTGTTTTTAACGTTGTGTAATTTCCTACTACGCTCTTTTGTTCCGAAGACGAGTCTATATATTTTTTGGTCTGTGTCCCTATTTTCTAACCAAAAAAAATAATATTTCGTGTACTTTAATTTCAAAATAAGTAGAACAAGACCCAATTGAAAGTTATATTAACATAACTTCAAGTACTCGTACTTAAGTAGGTACCTAGTTGAAATAATTTATTCGAAGAATAATCAATTATATTTAAGTAACAAATGAATATCGCTTACATACCGGTGCTGATCCGTAACCAGGAGGAATCTGAAAATGTTAATTAGTTAATTTAAACAAGTTAAAAGTTTGTAATTTTAGCTTTCTTTTAAGTAGATAAGTATAATACTTTATGTAGGTTAGTTTTATTATTACTTACAGATTAATATTATACAGATTAATACATTACTTACTTACATATTAACACGTTCACTGCGTTAGTCAAATTTGATGACTTTCAGTGGGTGCGACATGGGGTCTATTAGACCCGAAGCAGAACTTGCCTCCGGTGCGTTGATGGGTCGNNNATAGAACAAACGTAAATGTTCTCGGCTAAAACACACACATGTCGTTTCTTCAAGTACATATCGAGATAATAGACAGTGTTAGTCTTGCCCCGTGTGTTAGTCTTACCTCACATTACCTTATTTGAGATAGAATTAGGTACATACGTTCTGCATGGAAGGCTGTCTTGGAACCTAAAAAAAACGAAAGTAAAAAGCCATCTTTCTAGTTCGTTTAATATTAACATTGTGCATTATATTGTAATAAAAGCATATTACTGTGCTAAGATTTCAATAATAAAAGTATTAGTAATTATAAACCAAAAACTTGACGGCTTTAAATTAATAATAAACCCTAACACACTCATACCCCCGCAGTATGATTCCCTGTGTCGCGGGTGGCATGGACAACATAAATAACACATCGCTAACACCCATGACCCGAGAACAAACATTTATCTGTCACATAAATATCTGCCCCGGCTGGGAATCAAACCCGTGACCCTCGTTTTGCAGGCAGGGTCACTACCAACTAAGCTACGGGGTCGTCAATTGGGGAGAAGAGAAAAACATTGCAGTCTATGTCTTTAGTCTGTACCTAGAGCTTGCCAAAAAAATGAACATACATACATACATACATATGAGTAAATACCATATTACCTTCACCTCTTTTGAATTAGCGACATAAACGCAACTCACATTATCCATTCCAGGGGGTCCAGGAACCTAAAAAAAAGTGATGGCGTAGATAGAATCGAAAAAATTAAGATATTCATAATCATCGGTATTGATAGCAAGTCATCATCATCATCATCACCTTTAAGAACTTTATTAAGAACTCTCAGTTATGCAGATTTGTTCACAATTTTCCCCATTGAAGCAAGTGTGAATTTATTTCCAAGACATAGATAACTTTTTGAAAACAGAGGTGCGAGGCACCGATTCATAAACAAGAATAGACAGAGCGGTCGTATACAATTGCGACTAAATAAGGCGCGAATGAAACTCCTTCACTCGCTCGTATACCTCGTTTTTTTCGTCGTGATATAAAAAAACAATCTTACACTGTCTTTTTAATGTATTGATTTAAAAATAAGACAGACACAAATTAAAAAAAACTAAAGAATAAACAATAATTTAATGTCAAAATAAATTTCTGATTACTTACTTCTAAATATTTTTTTAAATTAATGAAATAAATAAAAGTTGTGCCAAGATTGTTTACCTTTTATACCACGACGAAAATAACGAGGTATAGTATACTACATAGCGGCCGGCTTCATAATGTTTGAGTGGCCCCATATTTACGTTCGTCATTTTTCGTCTGGACGGCTCCGTCTATTCTTTTTTACGCGCTGTGGTGCGAGGTCTGAACTTAGGAACTCTCGTTCAAACAACTAAGATATTTTATTGCAAAACTTTCATACTTTTATTTCAAAATAAGTAAAACAAGACCCAATTGAAAGTTATATTAACGTAACTTCAAATACGTAAGTACCTAGTTGAAATAATTTATTCGGAGATTAATTAATTATATTTAAGTGACAAATGAATAGCGATTACATACCGATGGCGATCCGTAACCAGGCGGAAACTGAAAATGTTAGTTAGTTAAATTAAACAAGTTAAAAGTTTGTAATTTTAGCTTTAATATAAGTAGATATAAGTACCTATAGCTGGGCCATTACAAACGTGCAGACTACGTCATCAATCATTTTATCATATCTCTCGTTCACTCTTATAGGTATATCGGAACTCTCGCTGGAATGTGGGAGTGAGAGTTCCGATATACGTATAGGTGTGAACGAGAGATATGATAAAATGATTGATGACGTAGTCTGCACGTTTGTAATGGCTCTACTATAATATTTAATGTAGGTTAGTTTTATTATTACTTACAGATTAAATTATACAGAGTAACTTGGCTTTTGTTTAAGTTAAAAAAAAGCATATTATATACGGTCGAATTGAGGAACCTCCTTTTTTGAAGACGGTTAAAAAACAATGTCACTACAACAAATAATTTTTCTTCAATATTTGCCAAATACAGGGTAAAGGGTAATTTCATCAAGGAATTGTAAAGGTAACGCAGAGTGATTTTGTGTGTAATTGTAAAGGAGAAATCATCTTGTAACTCTATGTTGGTGTGTAATTAAAAGGAAAATTAAATGTTTTAGATAATGTAAAATTTCTAATTAAGATTGACTATCTCTAGGTTTCCTTGACGAAATTAGGCGAAAAAAACACTTAAGACAAGGTGGGGTAAGCCTAACACACGGGGCAAGACTAACACTGTCTATTATCTCGATTTCATCATTACAACCCATAACTGTCCCACTGCTGGGCTCGGGTCTCCTCTCACAGTGTGAGGGGTACAGGCCATAGTCCACCACGCTGGCCTAGTGCGGATTGGCAGACTTCACACACCTTTGAGAACTTTATGGAGAACTCTCAGGCGTGCAGGTTTCCTCACGATGTTTTCCTTCACCGTAGCAAGTGATAATTAGTATCTAATACGCACATAACTTTTTAAATTAGAGGTGCGTGCCGTGGGGTTTGAACCCGGGACCTCCCGTTCGAGAGACCAATGTTCTAACCACTAGGCTATCACTTTATCTCGATACGTATAGCTTAAATACGAAATTCTTCCAGTCTGTAAGATAGAACAAACGTAAATGTTCTTGGCTAAAACACACACATGTCGTTTCTTCAAGTGCATATCGAGATAATAGACAGTGTTAGTCTTGCCCCGTGTGTTAGTCTTACCCCACATTACCTTATTAGAGATAGAATTAGGTACATACGTTCTGCATGGAAGGCTGTCTTGGAACCTAAAAAAAAACTAAAGTAAAAAGCCATCTTTCTAGTTCGTTAAATATTAACATTGTGCATTATATAGTGATAAAACCGTATTACTGTACTAAGATTTTGATCATAAAAGTATTGGCCATTATAAACCAAACACTTGAAGGCTTCAAATTGGAGAGAAAAGAAAAAAATTGCAGTCTGCCTTTAGGCTGGAAAGTGTGCCAAAAAAATGAACATACATACGAGTAAATACCGTATTACCCTTACGTGTTTTGAATAAACGACATAAACGTAACTCACATCATCCATTCCAGGAGGTCCTGGAACCTAAAAAAATAATAATGGCGTAGATAGAATGTTCGATTCTAGGTTAGGTTAGGTTAGTCACCGGTATTGATAACTTTATGAAGAACTTTTAGTTATGCAGGTTTGTTTACAATGTTTTCCCCGTTGAAGAAAGTGGGAATTTATTTTCAAGACACAAATAACTTATTCAAGAAGATGCAGGCACAATGTTCGCATTAGTTAATATTTTATAAGTATCTATGAAATTTTGTGTACTATTTATTTAATGTAATAAAAGTTGTTACAAGCAAGGCTCCCAATTTTTTTTTTATTGTTATAATGTTCAATATTTGGCACCTTGAATAAGTTTGTAAACCACTGACTTTTCTTTTAAATTATTACAGGACTTTGTCGCTGAGCGACCATATCGTCCCGTAAAGACAACACACAAGCCTACAGTCGCAGACAATTCAATTAATGTTTTTCAAGTGCCAAGCTAGCCATCCTGCACAGCACTCTAGCCTTCTCTGACAAAGGAGAGGCCATGATGCTGTTCACCATGACTCCATCGTAAACACTAAGTTTAATTCACCCTGGAATCCATGTCAAAGTTTCTTGTCCGCTGCGTGTCGTACGAATGTCGAATTTGCTGACCCCGTTCTGCATCTATTTGTCGTTTCATGAAGTCTTGTATTGATTCCTGTACCTTAAAATAAAACAATAGTATTTAATACTACACTAGAAATGCGCTCCGTTCGCGTAAATTTCCCGTTTTCGCAATACTTTTTATTGCTGCTCCTCTCCTGTTTATCTTAGCGTGATGTTATATAGCCTTAAGCCTTCCTCGATAAATAGACTACATTACACTAAAAGAATTTTTCAAATCGGTCCAGTAGTTCCTGAGATTAGCGCGTTCAGACAAACAAACTTTATATCTGTCAGCTAGAGATATTCAAACGAGTCTCGGTATTGTCATTTTGTTTTCTTATATCAAACATACATACCTACTTAAGATGTTTTGTTTGTTTGTAATGACTTCTTACCTCCTCCTCGGGTGCGCCCCCATTTTGTAGATATGAATCCTGGTTATAATTCTCCACACCCGGGCCCTTGAAATTAATTAGAAAAATATTATGCAACACAACAAAAAAAAATTGGGGGTAACAAAAATTAAAAACATCGATAAAAATTGATTTTAGTTAACTATTTACGTTTTCAAATTATCCGATAATAAACCCGGAATTGTAAAAAAAACAACAATTACTGTTAAATCTCGCACGCCAAAACTTGGCATTGGCACTTCTTGTACAACCACATAATTAAATAAACACCACAAAATTACTATTATAGAGTCCAACATGGCAGCCAATCGTACACTAGTGTATTGCAGGATTGCATGTCTGCGACGAATTAGTTAGCTAGAAGCTAATTGTTAATTAATACAGACTGATAAACTGTGGAATCTATCGCTCTGTCTGCGGTGACGAGGCTGTATGTATTTTTTCTGTGAAAAGTATTTATTTTGTGTTAAATATGATTCAATTATAATAACCTCGTAGCCTGTTTAACCTTGTATGCGAAGCGTGGGGTTCCAGGTTTGATTCCTAGTCAGACAATGAGACAGAAAAGTGTTTGTCACGCCACTCGCAGTTTCGTAATTTTGTTTTGATTATGTTATAGCTAGTCATAAACGGGCTTTTTCAAGCAGTGACTGCCGGCACATGAAGAAGATGAATTCGCTAGTCTTTAATTTCTTTCTTCTTTCTCTCTTCTTGGCCGATAATACAAAAAAACCGCAATCACATTTCATCCATATTGGAGTTAAGATACACAAACACAGACACAATTCACTAATATATTTAACTTAACACACACCTATAAATAATCGCTGCACATATCTCATTTTTGTGTCGGGGACTAATAATATAGTTAACAGTAATACTGAAATAATTCACACTCGGCTCTCGAGAGCTACAACATGTTTTCGAAGTCAATTCAATAAACATAAATCACTCGTTCCATTAGGAGTTTTGTTGTGATCAGGGAACAAAATAATTGAGATAGGTTAACATTTCACCAACGTTTCTAGAAGGAAGGCAGGTTTATGGAAATGACAAATAAGCAAACGAACCATGTGGTAAGGGTTATTCAAGTATTACATAAGCATTGTTTTAGTAATTAACTAATTGAGCCTCCCCCTTTCCCCTCCTTCCCCCCACGTTAGGAAATCCCTAACCTAGTATTACTTTAAAATTATTAATATACTACCTACCTACTACTCCATGAAAATTCAAAAACCATATCTAAAATGACCGTTTCTACTTCATCGGAGACCGGAAAGTTGGTTTTCAGAAGGTCAGATATTTATGCTCGTGACTGTACATTACTCCCTAGTTGGCTAATTAATTCTATCAAACAGCCAACTATTATTCAGCCAATTTATGACCAGAGCTATTTCGAGTTCAATTCATCGCTTCGCTTCGAATTTTTGTAGCGTGTTGCTTAATTAATATGCGGTATTTGTTCTAGTTAACGAAGTAAGACGCAAACATTTGCGTTCGTTGTCACGGAATGCCAATTAATCTAAAGCTAAGCGTCGTGAAATATTAGTGATACTTAAGCGAGCTAATGGAATAGTAGGTAAGCGAATGTGTCCTCAGTAATCGAAGAATTTAAGCAGTTAGGGGCAAACATTATTGAGAGTTTTCGTGATTGAAGTACACGTTAAGCCGTAAGTCTTGGTATCTGATGACAGTCATTAAGCCTACTCGAAGTCCACGCGGTGTAAAAACTTACGACTCTGTGGTTAGCTGCTAACCCCTCCACTAAACCGCACTGGAACAGCGTGGTGAAGTATGCTCCAAGCGTCCTTAGTTACGAGGAGAGACTCATGTCCTGAAGAGGCCCTCAAAGAGTTAAACGTCAAAGGAACATACACACATACATGAAACTTTAAATGATCACAGTCGTTTTAGACTCACATGTAATTAAAAACCTAAAAATATGTACCTAAATTTGACTCTTAATTTTAATTTTCAAGACACTAAGATACTTAATTATGCACGAAATCCCCAATCCCACAGAAATCCCTCCTTTGCTTAATAAACTTGACGGGGGTGTCATTAAGGTGCCAATTCAAATACCTCTCAGTATTCAAGTCATATAAGCTTTACGAGAGTTCATATTCACTTTATGTTAATCCCTTCTTTATTTAGCTCTGTGACATTTAAGCACAAGTTAAATCGTATTTACCTTGAATTTTGGGGATATACAATCATTTTAATTACAAAATTTTTCTTATGACCTGATTGAAATCGATTGCAGAACTGTTCATTTCCATGCGTCTATGTCATTTATATATTACATTATAGTAATCCTTGTCAATAATTTGAGCTTTTACACTTGAATAATTCTACCAGTCAGGTACGCTCCTTGAATAATTTTACAAGTTATTATTATTAACATTGGGACTTTGTTGTAGGATTTTACAATTCCCAAGTCAACTTTAGTTCAAACACCCGAAAATATACTCAGCTACAAACCCACTGACTCAGTTATCTTCCCCACACAACGACATGTTCATTTAATAGAAAAAAGATCTAATTTTCTGACAACATCAGGTATGAGCCTCTATATGAAGGTATATTTCAATTTTACGTCCCCTGCGCGGTGACAAATATCTATATAAACGTATGAATGATACATTCATTGCTCTGTGGTATGAATATATGTGTGACACGACAAAATGTCGCAATGCTTAAATAACTCTCCATAGGAAATACATTTTTAAGTTTAAAACACTTAACTTCAAACATATTTAAGTTTGAGTAGTGTGGAAAATTATAATTTTAATGTACGCATATATAGCAACATAAATAGAAAACTAGGCAGATTGTTACACATTTTTATCTCTTATAGTTCGGTTGATACCTTAGTATTCTATATCAGGTATATCTGACCTTTAAATTTCACGTCTCTACGTTGCTACGTCGTGATTTTGCCGGATCAGTTACACTGCCAGTTTGCTTATAGCTTACCATCTTGAAATTAAATGCTCAAGTTACTTCAATAGGAAGGTTAGGTATTATTAAAGTAAAAGTGAGGTTTGTTTACACATGCACGACAAAGATTGTACACACAATTTAAACGTTCGAAAACAAGAACTTCTCCAATTTAAGGAAACTTTCCATTTACGTAGAAAACTAACAAAGACGGAATTCGCATTCCTACGAGCCGGCTTAATACGACTTTCATAATATTATGATCCAGTAAGTAAAACTCATTTATATGCGATCGGATTCCTCGTGGGCGTATTGTTTGAGAATATTAAGCAAACGACTTCGTTTATCGAAATCCGTTCAAGTTTTCCGTTTAAAACTTCCGCCGTGAGATTTTGGTTGTTTTCGGTAAATATTACACGCTTTTTTATTTGTTTTTCGTGTTAGATTATTTTAATTTTTGTATAAATTGCAGTGTTCAACTCCCTGACACTAGAATCAAGTGACTCTGCAATTTTTCTGTGTGTGAAGTGTGCCAATGCATTTGGCCCGCGTGGCTATACCTTTCACATTATGAAAGAGACCCGACTCCAATAATGGGTCTAAGTTACGATAATGACCTGGTAACTGCAAGAAGTGATACTCGTAACTACTAGGTGTAAGCTTTGGTCTCTTGAACGGGAGTTTTTGTGTTCAAACCCCCCGTCACGTACCTCTAGTTTAAAAAGTTATGTGTGTATTAGATACTAATTATCTCTTGCTACGGTGAAGGAAAACATCGTGAGAAAACCTGCACACCTGAAAGTTCTGCATAAAGTTCTCAAAGGTGTGTAAAGTCCGCCAATCCGCACTAGGCCAGCGTGGTAGACTATGGCCTGTACCCCTCACACTATGAGACAGTTATGTATGGGTTGCGATTATGAACTCCAGAAAAGATAAATTCCGATAATAACTTTTAGAAATTCTGGCTACTCACTGAAGTGTACTTGAATATTCCACCCACATCTGATATTCTCGGAAGTGTCCTAAGTCTAGGTTTATCACTAGGTATTAAGTTGAACACGTCCCATACAGATGGAGCTTTTGAACTTTACCTAACAACGATGCAACCGCAAACTTTGAGTTATGGCATTTCATACAGCAATGCTTTAGACGTAGCTTTTTCAGTAATTTTTAGTCATGTAGGTACCACTAAACTTGTGAATTGTATGTAGCTTAAACCCATGTCTGGTCCACTATTAAGCAGGAACTCTTTGTAACGGAAGAGGCCTAGGGCATAGTTACTCTACCACTTATCTACTTTAACTTATGAAAAGATTATGAAAATGTACCTGCAATGATTAATCAAAAGTTAGTTGATAGAACAATGAACAGCGATTAATTAGAAATTTAAAAAAAAGTAAGAAATTGTGACTAAAACAGTGGTTGCTAACCTTTTTAATATTGTTACCCCTGTGATCTACGAAGAAAACTAATTTTACCCCGTCTTTAAAATTTTGTATTTTTACTTTACGACTCTAATAATTAGGTTCTTTGTTACCCCCGCAAAAAAGGTGATTTACCCCCGCGGGGGTAATTACCCCTAGGTACGGGACCCAGGGTCTAAAAGCTTTCGATACCTCAAAAAACTTTTGCAAGATTGATGTTAGTAATGGCATAATTATTACTGGATTGATTTAAGTCTATATTTATATTTATGTTAGTCTATAAGATATTTATGTTATGGGCCTCGTTGCCTGAAATAAAGTTTAAATAAAAATAAATAATAACAATAATAAAAATTAAGAATTGATCTACGAGACGTAACTCACTTAACGTATTTTAATTACTTAAATACAATCTTAATGTGACGAAATAATGTACTCGTACATTTATGTCCTCAACAGTTCGGTAAACGTATTTAACGACAGCCAGAAGACTAGTAAATAATTAAGCACGTGAAATAAGCTTCAAATAAATTATTAAAACAGCACCGCTGTTCGTGTGTTACATATCTTACTAAACAAACAAGAAAACATTAAGAGAACCAACTGTAGTGCTACAAATTAAAGTCGCAATTACAACGGCAAGCGTGATTCCGACCTTTATTGCATAGTAGCATTGCAAACTATAAGAAATTTGTCAAATATACAATCTGAATTATACTTTACGTACAGTTAACAAGGTTCAAAATTGTTTCTATTGATTTAACATCCCTTGTTATTGAGACGTTTGTAGTTTCGTAGTAAAAGTTAACTCGATTTTTGTGGAGGGAAGAAGTGGTTTATAGTTATTTTTGCTAAAATAAAGAAACGTAGGAAACATTATGTTTGTTGGTCTGTGTTGAATCGAGACAAGATATACCAATGTATAAAATCAACACATCATTTTATTCCCTTAGGATCCATTGTAAAATAGAAACTCTACATAAAATGCCACATATCGCAGTGTGGGCCTTTTATAATATTAACGAATTACGTAGCTTTCAAAGACTTATGACACTAATTTATGGAGGTGGGTCTCAGTGACGTACAAAATTACAGTTTAAAATTTAAAATAAAAATGTTATAAAATAATAATATTTTGAAGACAAACAGACAGACAAAAAAAAATATTTGGTATGAGAACGAAGTTAATTATTATTTTTTTTATTATTTAAATTATTACTTTGCTTACGGAGCTTTTATAACAGGTGAGCTTCGAACCCTGGACTTTCTCAACAATTACACTACGCTACACTACAGTCTTCGAGTACTTCACAAATAAATCTTCCCGCAGTATATTATGAGGCAGCGACCATCTGAGCCGGTTGATGTCTTACTAAGTGAATACATTTATCACGATGTAAAAGTGCCTTTCCGGCGAATATAAATTACAGCCGACAATTTAGGCCGGCCACACACCTGCCGATGTTAATCCGATATCGGACGCTGCATCCGACACTCCCCTTCTTGCATATTCATTGGATTCCAACGGTACTAGGGATGTACCTACTTTAATATAGAAGCCAAATGTTTAACGTCTCTTGTTGCTAGGTTTAAGTAATGATTTTAAATGCGACCGGTAGTTAAGACTGATTTTAATGTCACAGACAAATTTTAAGGCTTATGTGTTTTATAAAACCTATACTATTAGTAAAACTGTAACGTAGTAAATTCAACATTATATTCGGCGTATCTTCGGTAGGTATAATCGGGTATCACGTGGAATCCGCTAGGCCCATTTATATGTACTGTATAAAGCTTGCCATGGCATAATACTTTTAATCCCGGAAAATGGTTCCGTTTTCGCGGTATGATGATAAAAGTATTATCGAATTGAAGAGAGGGCGCGCTCTAGGGTAAGTATTTAATCGGATCGTGTATGGTGCACTTCAATCCGTTAACGGAGAGTGTCGTACTCGTATATACTCGCAAATCTTTAAAAAAGATTTATTATTCTTGGAAGATAGTACCTTAATTTATATTTAGAGAACCTTGACCAAATCTAAACTAATATTATAAAGAGGTAATATTTTTTTGTTTGTTTGTATTGAATAGGCTCAATAACTACTGGACCGATTTCAAAAATTCTTTCACCATTGGAAAGCTACGTTATCTACGACTAACATAGGCTATATATTATTTTAGAAAAAATAGGTGTCCGTAAGATATTTCGGTTTTTTAACCCAAGGTGTAAAAAACCATCCAAATAAAGCCATGTTGAAAAGACATACAACACGTGTAGTAGTCATTTATTTTAACCTAAAATATACACCGAAGCGAAGCGAGGGCGGTCCACTAGTAAAATATAATTTAATCAAGAAGTTAAGGTTATCGTACTAGTCTGTAGTAATTAATAAAAAAAACCGACTGCTAAATCTTGGGGGGCGCTGTTGCTACAGTGACTTACTTACTTGCTACTTACCTACCTATTGAATAAAAAAATTCTGCATAAAAAATATTGCATATAAAAATGTGTAAATGTACCTATATAGGATACAATATTATGAGCTTGAAAAACATTATCTCCTTTGGGCAGTCCGATAAAATTTTACAATACTCATTTGATTTTACAAACTGTATAAAACCTTTGTAATAAAAGTAAAAACTTTTGTTGTACTGAATATAACTTTGACATTAATATTAACTATTTTATTTATTACTAAAAATAAAAAATACTCGCAGTTTACAGTAGGTATAGTGCAGTAATATCTCCTGGGGTAGCAATTTCATTTGGCAAATGCAAAATAGTCGCAATGTTTCAAAACTTTTGAATTAATGCCTCCTTTTTACATAGTTTGTTGTTATTACTCTGCAACTATTATTTACAAAACCCATTAGGTGCTAGAGTAGATAATTCTGACACTTATTTTTTATTGGGTAGGTAGATATTTCTCATACTTATTTTTTACTGACTAAAGAATAAACTTCTCAATATTATTCACGTTTATTCATTTTTATGCTTGTTAGCTATCTCAGAATTCATTTATGAATCAATTTGGTTTTTTTTATATTTGTTTAAAAAGTACTGAAGTTCTATTTATGAAATATATTTTTATCATCACGCTTTCAAACTTCATAACATCGCGAAAACTGAGCACCTATGTAACTATTTTATAATTTACCTACATTTCAAATTATAGTTACAAAATGGCACTAAATATTTAAATAGGTAGTTAGGAATTAATAATATTTTATTACAAGTAATAAACAAACAGCTTTAGTTATATTTTGGTTATATTTTCTTTGTGAGAGACATTTTGTAATTTTTCTTTTTAAAGTTAGGTTTTTTTATGAAACATTTTTAAATGTAGGTATAACAGAAGTCCGTTTTTTCTCGGCAGAGCTTAACAAAGTTCAATTTTTTTCCTTATTTTAATTTACTCAACAACAGAAAACAACAATATAACGCATTAAAGTCCAAACTATGTTAGTTTCTCTTAATGTTCCAAGTTTTGTATTTGTAGCCAAAACTTACAGAACATTGTTTTAGTTGGATTTTCTTTGTTATGTTAAGTATGCGTGAATTTGTACCACAAGTATTACTAACTTGGTGAATAGCCGTATGTACCGAGGTGGGTTAGCACCTTAAACTGTCTGTGTACCTTTCTGTAAATTTTGTAAGACCAAGTTCTTAATAATAAAAGAACAATACCTCAACATAAATTTTCTTGTACGGAATACAAACAAATTCTTACCTTTTTTCCGAGGGGGTAATCTCTTTAAGAAACCCAGTTCCGACGCATGTAGCCCATGTGTGTTTTTACCCACTAAAACCCCCTAGACGTCCGGTCCGGCGCAAACGGGGATGATTAGGGATCTTCGTAGAACAAACCGCGGCCTGTCCTCCACGATACTTAGATGGGTCGTCCCAGCCTTTTCTCCTTACAATTTCATTTTAAATATTATTGTATTTATATAGTCCGTTTTGTTACTCGTCTTAAAATTCAAACATAAATGTTCATCTTCTAAGCAATTTTCGAAAAAAGTCACAGCTTTCTGTAAAAAATTATCCTTGCCATAAAATATGGAACATCAAACACAATTATTCGTCGAATTAGTGTCACGTGGTGCCACACCCTGACGTGACGACGTGACAACGTGACGAGACAGTGACTATTCGAACAAAATATTCGACATTAGCATTCGTGACGCGTTTATGTGTTCGACGGGAGCTTTTGTCAATCAGCAAGCTGATGACTCAATCACCGATAAAATGTGATTGCTTGTGGTTTAGGGGCCGTTAAAGTATTACGTAGGTAATCGCTAGTCTTTCCTTTGCTTATTTTTGACGCCATGGGGGATGGGGGTAAATAATTGTGATAATACGTAATAGGTACATGAACGACTCCTTAGTCAAAATTTGTTGTTGTCTGTCAATACGTGTTTGTCATGGTTCATGTAATTATTTAGGTGTTGGGATTTAGTTTTAAAACTAGTATCTTGTACTAAATATCTGGTCTAGCACAACATTGCAATAATCCCTCGGTTTCATAGTAAACATCCAGGATTACACTGTTGGCAGAGGAACCAGCTACTTGCGCCAAAAGTGACGTAACAATCTCGCGGAAGTGTCGTTATAGAGATTACCCTGTTAGTTTTACCTTAGAGGTAATACAAGAGTAGAGTAAATCGTCACTGTAAAGCGAAAAGTCACTAACTAACACTTTTATGATTCTGAGATACAAGCGATTGAAGTTTTCGAGACGAAAAAAAAATAATTCTCTATGACGCAATGAACTAAAAACTTAAATCAGGTCTCATTTGAAAGCTGAAGCAATAAGCTATTTAAAAATAATGAAATAGGAATAACATTGAGTAGTAATAATGAGTTATAACCGGATATTCGAGTTGGTTACTTTATGTCATTTAGATTATTAGCAACTAACGCTAGTTGGTTACTTTTTGCACGATGTTAGTGACTTTTCGCCCAAATATTGTTTCATTTCGGTACTAACTGTTGCGTTCGAAAAGTAACTAAGTGAACTTGGTTATTTTTCGCCCTAACACGTTTTGACGAGATTCATATTTCAAATTAATCAAGTGCTATGCTATTGGTGATGTTTCGCATACAACATCGCTAAAATGTGAAACGTTAAAAAATACGAAACAAATAATTAAAGTCCATTAGTGACGAAAAATTATTATTTTGAAAA
Source organism: Lerema accius (assembly GCA_001278395.1). Classification (NCBI taxonomy): domain Eukaryota; kingdom Metazoa; phylum Arthropoda; class Insecta; order Lepidoptera; family Hesperiidae; genus Lerema; species Lerema accius. The sequence goes on along the minus strand of LGAG01000043.1, from coordinate 17,558 downwards.
AGGGAAAAGTCATTTACTGACAGTAGTTAGTTTTTCCTTACAGAACTTATAACTTTAACGATAATTTATCGCAGTTGGTGAATTTTTGAAAAAAATATCTCCGTAACTATCGTACTTATGGTAACAGCGATAAGACACAAAATTAGAGAAAAAATCAGTGATAACTGTGGTACTCTAAAGTCATTTTTGGCATTTTTGTCACTTGGTGAATTTTCGCTTTACAGTGACGAAATAAGTACTAAGTAAGCTTTTAGATACTTACTTAATACAGCTAAGCAAGCCCTCGGTATTTAACGTAACGATGGACTAATGCTTGAATACTAAACAGGCTTGCTCTTATTAGGAAATTTAAAAAAGCATAGAACAGAGATTTTACCTCGAGAAAGAGCCAGCCAGAAATTACAGCACACTCACACTTGCATTTCATAATTTTTTGTCAATCTTGGTGCCCTAACATTAGGATATTTCTTATACTTTTTACTTTCTACTGCGCACTAGGGCGCTGCGTAGCTAACTTTATGAATCCCTGACCTAAAACAACACAATTTAAGTGCTCATAAACTCATTCGTAAACTAGAGCCATAAAAAAATAGTTTTTAGTAACCCCACTTAAGCATTAACTTTTTTATATTAACAACGCCATCTATCAAACTACACGCAAACGAAGTACGTTTCTTTCAAACTGCGGTTTATTTGCTCTTAAATAACGAAAGAGATGTCGCTTATCAACAAATGAGTAACGTTTACAAATTCTAGATGGCGGTGTACGACTCAAAATAAAATAAAATAAAATTGTGGATTGAAAATTAAATCAGGATTACATAAATCTATCTTATTGCATAATCGAAAATCTCTTCTTTATCTATTTGTAAGATACTACATTAAATTAGATAATTATATTTTTAAATGAAATGCATTTCTGTTCCATAATACATTTTTATTTTAAATTCTCTATTACTTTATTTTATACAATACATACTATTTATTTTATTTATAAGTGCTTCCTTTGTGTGAACAGGCTCTTAAACTGAAAGATTTGATCTTTTAAATATACATTATTAAGTTATTCAGGAATATAATCTTAAATAATCACTAGCCAAAGTTTTCCTTCCTTTATATCATGGAAGCTGAAAAATAAACATTTGCTATGAATAAAAACAAACAAGTTCATTGACACTCTGCCTTATCTTCACTAAACTGTGATGAAATCCAAGTTAGAGCCCATTTTAAGTTAGTCAACATGTATTTTAAAGCCTTTGTCCAATGCTCTTCTGAATTAAACTGGATTTTGATTGAATATGCATGTGGTGGAGACGCTTTATCTTCTATTTTTCCCTTGTCAATCCTATATGGCAGGCAGAACCCAGTGTTGCCCATTTCAACCTGCTCCTTAAATTGTTGGAGACAATCCAAGAATGCTACCATCGCCGCATCAAATTTCGTATCCCAAAGAAATCGAAATCCCCCAGAACCATACAGCGGCAACACTTTTTGATCTTCTAAAACCTCAATATAAGAGTGATTGCCGTATGGTACAAGTCTATATCTTTGAAAACAGAAGTTTATTTTCCTTGCTAAAGAAGATAATAGCAACACTGTTTGGCCCCAAGCAGCGTTAATTTCTGACCAATCAACCGGTGCAGTGGGCAGACGTCCCAATCGGAAATTGTTTATAATACCAAATTGCCCCGAGTCAGATATATGGAATGTTGCTTTGAAGACATTTGTCTTTTTTAATTTCTCCAATTGTGCTTGCGTGTACGATAACTGGCACTCATAAAACTTCATTTGATCTTCGGTCATCATCAGATCCTTACGATATCTTGTATATTCCCTCCAATAAATATCTTGTTCAACTTCCAATCTTTCTTTCTCCCTCTCCTGTACTTCTATCTCATCTTTCATCGCCTTTTCTTCCTTCTGTAGGGCTGACAGCTCTTGCAATAACCTGCTCTGCTCTTGTTTCCAATCATCAAGCTCTTTTTCAAGACCTTCCAAATTTAAATCTTCTTTATCATCTTCCAATTTTTTTAAATAGTCATTGTAGTCCTTCCATTCAGCCTCAGTGAGTCGTAACTGATTGTCCATTAACTCTAACAAGGTATCAGTGCATTCATCGCACAGGGGATGATCGACATCAGAGTTATTTGATAATAAATCAAACAATGTCGCTTTTACATGCAATTGGTGGCCTAAAGATGTAGTTTCCCAACCGTCTGATATGACCATGAACCCATTGGCTCCGTTACCAGACTCAGTCATACGAAAAGGCGGCACATAATGTTCTAAACTTGAAGACTGAAGATCTAAGTCTGTTTCATTGTTTCTACGTATTTGCAACGTCAAATCAGCTATTGTATGCTCCCCAAGATTGTTTAGCGACTCGTCTAGCTTGAGAGGCTGTAGACATCGTTGGCAGGAGAAGCTGACGAAAGATTTCGTATCACTCATGTTGCAGCAATCCTCCCCTCACAATATTACGTCATGTATGCACGCAAATGGTTCAATTACAAATATTATATCCGTAACTTCATTGATTATGAATCACTTAAGTGCTCAATAGATAATTTTATTAATTCTTATTCTTTCTGAAACAAAGAAACTATTGCGCTTAAATATTTTGACTTTATTTGTTGTTCAAAATCCAGGTCACTTATGTCAAAACGCAAAAATGTCAAAATATCTTTCAGATGTCAGCAACTTACGCATAACAACGTCAAATTATCACAGATAAAATATTAAAAAAGGTCAAGTATTGCCAGATTTTAAAAAATATACTTATAAATTACGTAAGGTTTAAGATATTGATACTAGATGGCGCTACTCACACTAAGCTCCTAGATGATACCTACTGTAAATCTGTGCCTAAAACCTAGTTCTTTTCGTGTAATTAGGTTCAATTTTCTTTAAACTATTGAATACAGTAGATGTCGATCTGTAGCATACTCCGTCAAGCTACTGGATTTGATATTTCGTGAAAAATTTTAAACTACCATCAGCAAAATTATATCTATAAATACTTACTCACATCTTGACAGAAAATTATTTAGACCTATAATAGCTTAATATATTATAGGTACCTATAATGAATTCTGTATACAGGCTTAGAATAAAAATAATAACACAAATATATTTTTAAGTATTTTAATGAATGTGAAGACTAGAATACAATAAATTGAAACATCTTTTTCGAGCACCAATAAAACTACAGTACTATACAAATCCATCAACTTAAATATAGTAAAAAAACATTATTTTCAATTATAAAGGCAGATTGCTAAATTAAAAACGAGTGAATACCTATAACAAATCAAATTAATGTTTTAATGGTTAAAGAATACTAATCAGACAAGAAATCGAATTATGTACCAAAGCATGAAATACTATCCTAGTACTCACATATTATGTTTTGACACCTGTGCCTAGGGTTGCCCACAATACTATTAAAAACAATATTTTACATTGTTTTACTTAATACTTTTTACTGTTGAACAAAAATAAAGAATTAAAATGCTGTTTTTAGTAGCAAATAAAGTTGACAACCCTACCTGTGCCTGTCATTCATAAGAATGAACTATGAAGCAACGTATATGTGTAAGTCAAGCAATTTTCTATGTTCTCGTATTTCTATTACCTACTATATTTTCAAAAAGTTCACCCACAATATAGAGGACCTAACACAAGTTTAGCATGTTTGACAAACCTACCTATACTTTATCTTTTCCTACCTTACTCCTTTACTGCTTAAGTAGCTAACTGAATGGCCCTAAACATTTGATACAACTTTTCTTAGATAATGTCTTTTAATCGCTTTATTTGTTGTTTATACTTAAACTTAACTGAGCTATTCTGATACTAATCATCAAGTATTATTAATAATCTAGGTACGTCACAAAGGTACACCTATCATAGTTCATAAAAGCAGTATCATAACAGCATACAGTTAAACACCTTTATGAGGAATATGCCTAAAGTGCAAGTCCTTTTAGTACCTACCATTTACAATCAATATAATATTCGACAATCGTCAAATTGAATTGATTCTATAAAAATACTAAAAAAAGATGTTTGTGTTTTTTCACTAAATCATCTAAAAGATAAACTACTTTTAAACGTACCGTATTTAGTTTTATCAAATTAATAAAAAATACGTAATTTTTCACAATCATAAAATTAGAATTCATATTTTCAATAATACTGCCTTAATTAGGAACATACATTTTTTTATTTACACTAATTATATACAATAGTTTTATATTCTATGCGGGTACTTACAACACCTTGCTTTCGTGAGGCACCCTTTTAAAAAAAAAGTTTTAAAATTAGTTTTCTTTTTTTAAGGGCACACTATGACAAACGATATAGGTAATTACAAAATATTGCCAAATGAATCCTTAAAAATATAATTTGCATTTTAGCTAAGTTTTTACCTAAGAAGGAACAAAATATATTTTAGTTATAGTTACACTAACAATAAAATTAAATACTTAGCACTATTTGCGTATAAAAAATCTTTTAAAACAAAATAATATGGCAACATTTTAATGCAAAGCATTCCCTCAAAGATTTTTTTATTTATAACATTACGAATATGACACTGCATTTATCTATATGTAAAAAAATACGAAAATAAAATTTAATCTACTAGGTAATATAGGAGTGCATCATTTAAACAAATTGTAATGAGGTAACGAAATGAATTTTCCAAAAAACATAACTTTAATAAATTCAAGCTTTTATGTTATTCTGACAAAATTTAATTTTAATTCGATAACTATTTCTGTAATTAAAGACCTCATAAACAAAATATTAAGGGGTACTTCCGTGCAAGTAATGTGAAGCGTCCTGAAGTTTATGGTAATACGCGTTCGGTAGAAACGATTGTGCTAGTCCCCCTTGAGGCCCGACGTACTGAGCTGGTACTAGCATCTCTCTGAAAATAAAATCGTTTTTAACATTACGGACTTACTCGTACTAGACGATGCCCGCGGCTTCGCCCGCGGAAAAGTCGTTAAACAAAATATTGAGTTTATCCCACGGGAACCTATAAACGGGACACAATCTATCCTATGTCCTATTCCCGGATGCAACCTATCTGTGTACCAAGTTTCAGCTTAATCCGTTCAACGGTTAGAGCATGAAGTACGTACAAACTTCCAAACATCCACACAAACTTTCACATTTTTATAATATTAGTAAGACGTAGGATGTCACTCTCAAAATCGATAATCCAATGACAACCTATTAAGTTGAAATCCGTAAAGCCGTTTAGGCTGTAGGGCGTGCGAAAGAAATGAACATACATGCGCTATATAAACATTACCTGCCTAGTTAAGTCGTGTAAAAATAAGTATCACTGGATGTTACCCTAACTGCTGGTCACTAGGCTACACACATGTGTTTATTTTTTTCTCAAACCTTTGTTACAATTGATTAATGAGAGGGCCTTAACGACAATCATCGGAACGTGCCTGTAAAAAATCTTTGCCTGACCTTTCGTTTAAAACGATAGATTTTTCGTAATAATTTACGAGATTTCGCCAAATGTGTGAAATATTGGGTTTAGCGATTTTTTTTTATTTTTATCCACATGGCTGGTTATGACCCGACTAAAATTAACCGTGAAATGTTTTTTAGATTTCGCTTGTTTCCGTCGCTATGTCAAGTAGAAATTTGATTTTTCACTAAAGCGATTCTAATGAGACCCGAAACTAATTGTCATACAAATTCTACAATAACGTTCAAGACCCAATTGAGACTCAACTTCAACATATACTTAAACGGCCCCTCACAGTAACATATTTAAGAAAACTTTAAACATTTTCAATCAACAATAAATACTATTTTCTCATAGAAGATTAACGTTGCAACACATAAATACCTACAACCATTTTTTTAATAATGATTGGTGAGTATTAAACTTTCGTTTCATTCCTTTATTTCAAACCGTTCAAAAATGAGTTTGCAAGCCGTAACTGGCTTTAAGCTGCCGTAAGGCTGTGTTTACATTAAGCTGTTTATTACTTGATCGTACTAAAATTGTTACCGAAAAGACAGTTCCTACCTCTCTTAAGAAGTTCGATTTTGTGTGTTTAAGAGAGACGAAAGAGTAAAAGAAGAAAACAGCCCCTACTTTCATAAACGTGCCTGCATTATTATTAAAATGTACCGAAAGCTGAATCATTAGACGTATTAGGACGGGCATAAACGTCCGGAATTCGTCAGGAATCAGATTCGGAATTTACACTGACAGTAGAGGAGAACGTGCTAGAAAGGTCCAGAATTGTGCCGACGCGGACATTTCCATAATAGAAAAAGACTTAGGTACTCCTGGCTCCTTCAACCCTGCCCTTTCCAACTCAACATTCCAGGCGATTGCCCCGGCTCCTAGTATTAGACTCGTTAATTTTTCTGATTAATTTATAGACGTGTATTCCCCGCTCCGCTAATCAAAGAAACCGTAGCCTAAGTGGGCTAAAGTTTTGACTGTAGCCCTTTGTTTTAGTTCGCCAGTATTTTATGTTCCGTCTGAAGGTCGCGGCCACTTTACGAACGAGTAGTTAGTGTATTTATTATTGTTACCGCTCAACAATAGCTTCGTTTGTCGCTTTCACTGCTTAACATTATGATATTAACAAACTCTAAGCTTATTATTTATTTATAACCTATGTATAAAGATGTATGACATTCTACGAATTATTGAAAAAACATAATAGTACAACGTTACACTACTCGAAACTTCGTAGGAATAGTAGTTAAGACGACATAGCGCCATAAAACAAATATAAATAAAAACAAACACGGTCAAAATAAGAACAGAAATAAGAACTCTACAATAGATTCCTGTTTCAACGGGAATTTAGCCAAAAATCAATAAATATCACAGAGTCCCAGTCTTTTCGATTGCTAAAGACAATGACGTCATCATGAAATCACCGAAGAATAAAAAGACGATAACGTCTACTCTGGTCTACTCGGTCGGTAATGACGTCATCACACATGAAGGAAGTCTCTTTCTTTAATCTGAGGAAGTCGTCATGAAAAGACTAAGGAAACTCACGGTCTATTCGGCTGCTGAGGAGTCCGATCCCTCTGGCGCCTGTTCTTGAACCAGTTGGAGACCTGCGTCAGCGTCAGCCCAGTCTTCTGAGCCAGCGCTCGCTTCTCGTCAGGAGTAGGGTACCTGCAACAATTGCTGTCATCAGATCTTCTTGCTTCAATGACGTCATCATTAGTACTCCTAGCTGGGCTCAATAAAAACATCATCAGATCTCCTAGCTGGGCTCAATAAAAACACCATCAGATCTCCTAGCTGGGCTCAATAAAAACATCATCAGATCTCCTAGCTGGGCTCAATAAAAACACCATCAGATCTCCTAGCTGGGCTCAATAAAAACACCATCAGATCTCCTAGCTGGGCTCAATAAAAACACCATCAGATCTCCTAGCTGGGGCCACTAACGCCATCATCAGGCCTCTTATACTCAATACAGTCCAGCCATGTACCGATTTTTTGTGCAATAAAACTAAATGACGTCAAAATTCGTCACGTATGAAATATCGCTGCGACAATTAGACGCCTGTGTGAAAACGCTCTTACTCACCGATTTCTGTAATAGCAGTCTTTCAGAGCATTTCTACTCTTCTCTTTGAAGCAGTAAACCGTCTCTTCTCCATCCCATATCGTCTTCGGAAGGGGATACTTCTTTCGCAACCTGTACTTGTCCACCGCACCTGGATATAAGCCAATAACAGTTAATGCAATCTCGATTTTGTGTGGCTTTACATAAAGTTTATATCTAGTTAGCAATACGCTATCTTCCAGCTTGATTGACAAATTTAACCTATGATGCTAAAAGGAACTTTGTATGTGAGAAACTCAATAAAATTATAATTATAACGTAACTCTTTATAGAACACGCAGTCCTGACTTCGATTCTCGGACGAGATATATTTCAAAGGATACAAAAAATTATTGATGCCGAAGCTATTTTGGAATTCTGGCGAAGAACATTATTTTAATTTTAAACTTTTCTCCGAGGCTTATATTGAAAACGAAAGCAAACATTTCTGCAAAAACAAAATAAAATTGCAACAAGCTGGCCATTTGGTTTTCTGGCAGTCAACCGAACGAAAAAAATAAACGACCTCAAAAAACTCACCCAATGGCCGTCCTCGTATTTTTTCTGCCTCTTTATAATGCGCCTTGAACCACAGATCTTGTAAGTCTGTGTGGTGTCGTGGCGGGAAACTGTGTGCTTCCAATATGGCGTACAACTCTTGAAACACTTCTCTGTGGTATGCTACTAGCGCACGCGCCCTTGACAAAAAGAAAAAAAAGTTGTTTTTTTTCGAATAACACACTGCTGCCAGTATTCTCAAGCGGTGATTTGAAGTAATTAGGTTCCTACTGAATACTATCACATTTCTAATGAAAGAACATCAATTAAAAATTTGGTTTACTACCTACTTTATTTATCAGCGTTACCTCAAAATACGGAATAAATACGAACTTATGAACATTTTACTAACTTTTTCAAACGATAAATTAATTAGGTATTAACTGGTAATCTAGATTGAAGCGCTGGATGGCTACTGAAGGGGATTTTATGGGAACTGGGATAGAAATCTCATAAAACACAATCTACGTTCAGGATTTTTTTTCTAAGAATAACAAACCCCTCGAAAAAACAAAGAAAGAAAAAGGCTTTAAATTCCAAAAATACTTAAAAATGTTCTGATACCTCAGCACAGTTTCATTCCCTCGTAGCCGTTCACTGGGCGGTAGGCTCCATAAAAACGCAGCCAATTTTTCGATGTCACCTTTTTGTTGTAACGCTTCACACACACACTGAACCTGCTCCGAATTAAAATTTATACAACGCCTCATATTACTGCCTTCTTCAAAGTATTGTTGAAACTTTTCTCTGCCATTGATCTCAACGCTTGCATTTTCGAACGGCTGATTTGCAATCTCTATTTCTAAAATACTTGGATTATTTTCGTTATTTTGGACGCAGTTTTTTATGTTCTGCATCTCGTTAAAATACGACGAACGCATCGAACGATCTTCGCATTCGATTTGTGAAAATAAGTTATCTGTAATCGGCGGGAGTTTCAGTTCGAAATTTAAATATTTTTTATTTCTTGACGGCGATAGGTAATTTTCGAATGAGTTTTTGTTGCTTTCTTGTAGATAAACGTCTTTGGTATTTCTTTCATCGTTCTGTGCGTTCCGTGGAGATTTTTGTTTGCATGAAAAGTAGGGTTTTTCGTTTAGTTCTGATTGGTAGAAGTTATTGTTTTGATTGTCGTATGTGAAGGGTGGTAAAGATGTTTCCGATTCGCTACTAGTCAAGTCACTGGGTGAACTGAGCCGATCCGAGCAATTTTCCATATTTGTCGATTTCATCGCAAAGGCGGTGATCTTATTCTATTCCAAATATATCTGTAACAAAATTGTTGTTGTGATTGTAACTGTAAAAAAGTTGTAATTGCAGATTTTATTACTGGACCAACCAAAAACAATTTAAAATAAGTGCAGTTGAGCAAATCATCATGTAGAATCAAGGTTCATTTTACAAGAGACAACTCTACAAACTACAAAACCATACGTCTTTGTATAGTGTAATAGTTGGCGGCCGTAGCACAGAATTTTTGAACTTTCATACGAAATTAAAACAGAAAAACGCTTGTCACATATGAATAGTTCGACGAAACGGTCGAAATTTTGACTTTTTGACGTACCTACAGTGAAAGTTCAAGGTATGATAGTTTAACAAATGAATGGTTTAAAAGGTTTTGGCTAACTATGTATTATTCTAAGTTTGATTGAACCAGAAATTATCACAACCTAATCTATACGGGTTACGAAAACAAAATAACAACGAAAAACCTTTTCTAATACTTTAGAACAATCTTATGATTTTCTAACATTTCTAATACAAAATTATTTACAAAATATTATTGTATTCAGTAACTCTGTATTATTATCATAAATATCATACTAAATATTAACTGGTACTTAATTAATTCGCAATAATTATATTGTTACAATTTTGAATGGCTTTTAAAAACAAGATCCAAACCACATCGGTAGTTGTTTATCCGTTCAATACGACAATTATTTAAAAATTCAACGCCGCGTAAAAATACCGAGTGTTTTGAAAACATTCTAGATTCGGTTAGCGCATTTCCGTCCGAATGTCTGTCACGGTAAAAGTTATCGATAGTTGCCGAATTTATAAAAGATTATAACACTGGTAAAAGTTATTAATAGTTATCGAAATTATAAAAGATTATACAAATTATACACTGAGGGGCACCAGAATCGAGCTACCCTTTAAAAAAAAAACATTTATTTATTTTTTAATGGGAAACTATGTTTGATAAAAGTTCCAGATAACTTAATGCAGATATCCATAAGCACTTCAGGATATATTAGGTACAAAAATATTTTATATTGATATCTTTGTTTTAAGAAGTAGGTAGGTAGGTACCTAATTTTAGTTGTATAATAGGGTTGTTTCCTGTTTGTTTGTGACGTCACAACGTGTAACGTCATTGTATGGAGCGTTTTTGGGAAAGTCTAAGAATGTGAATTTCAAAACGCGATATCTTGTAATGTTTTGATATGAGCAGAGTGATTGCTTCACCGAAGTAGCTATTATTGTGCGATGTTTCATTAAATAACAAAAAAAAAATATTGTCAACAAGCCCATTTCTTTTCTGAGCTATTGATGTAATATTTATTATGTAAGCTGTTAATTCCTAAGACGTATTAAATAATTTGAAATTGGATAATGCATAATAAAACGCTTTTAATTATAAAAAAACTATATATCAGCAATTGCCAGTGGTTTTAAGTTTCTCTACCTTATTAATGTGTGGCTTAAAATAAGTGCTCTGATGTTCTATACCGCTTGATGAAGTAAAATGAAGAAAAAAAATACATACATCATGTCTTATTCATAACATTCTTTGTCAAAATTATATTATGAAATCTTTTTTCTACTTTTTTGGGTGAAATATTATAATTTATTCAAAACGTAACATGACTTTTTTTTCGACAACTGCCGATAATTTTTTTTTATAAGATCTTATAGGAAAATCACTTCAAATAATAATAATGCATAACTTTAATATGTATGTATTGTTATTAGTCATTATTATTTATAAAATATCTAACTTACCTGTCTATAAATCCACAGCACTAACACTTTTATACACCAATTGCACTTCGAAATTCAAAAAATCACCAACTTCCATTCATAACGTATCCCGTGAATTAAAAAAAATACTGTCACACACCCTCACTGTATGAAGTCATGGGGTCAAATAACAAAGGTGGAATAGCATTACAAAGTGCTAGAGCGAGAGCGTTGTGAGAGGGATAGAAGATGGGCGGGGCCTGCCCGGTGTTCCATTCCACTGCAATTTTAAACTCTAGTTTTTTTTCTTTTTTAATTTAACCATTAGCAACGCCTTTTTAAGGCCAGGTGTGTTCGTGATTTTTGAGTGACGAGTAGAGATAATTTATTAAGGTAGCGTTTGATGTCACTACCTGATAGTGATGTACCTTTTTAAAGGTCTGGATTCGAATCTGGAACTTATATTTTGTATATTGATTTAAAACTGAGGGTGAAACTGAAAGTGGAAAATTATAATTTCTAACTAGATTTTCATAGTATTTCCTCACAATGTTTTTTTCCTTGTAGTTTTTACTATAGTTCGGGATGCTACATCACCTGCAAGTGAGGTAACTTGGAATTAAGATGAAATAGACAATTATAAATTAAAAAAAAACGGACTAAACTATTACACTGTGCTATAAAAAAAATTTAATGATTAATTATACATATTATTGATATTTACAATTGAACGAAATATAATGCCACTTGTATAAATGTAGGTACTCTGGCACTCAAGTTCCTAGTAGGAAACGACTGGTGGTTTGAACGTTGGTCTCTCGAACCGTAGATCCTGGGTTCAAATCCCACGGCACGCACCTTTAATTAAAAAAAGTTATGTGCGTATTAGGTACTAATTATCACTTGCTATGGTGAAGGAAAGCATCGTGAGGAAACCTGCACACCTGAGAGTTCTCCAAAAAGTTATCAAAAGCGTGTGACGTCTGCCAATCCGCACTAGGCCAGCGTGGTGGACTTTGGCCTGTACCCCTCACACTGTGAGAGGAAACCCGTGCCCAGCAGTGGGATAGTTATGGGTTGTAATGATGATGATGAATGAATACTAATATTGATGGGAACGTAACCATCCAGCGTTAAGTGGTCCAGAATTACCCCCTGGGGTCCACAGGAGGCTCGATGGGGATCTACGTTAGCGTGACAAAAATGGGGGTTCACAATTTGTAATTGGGAGTCCATGAAGATATAACTGATTTCGATATTGTAGACCTAAAATGTTGGCTTGACTTCACCTATCAATGTTTTAAGAAGCTCATCGATTGTTACTTATAGGATGCTCCTAAAGGGGTCCATCGGTACTAGCAGCATTTTTAAACTGGTCTATGACAAAAAAAATTATGAACCTTTCGAAAAAAGTAAACAACAAAACCACAAAATTAAAAAACACAACATGTTATGTAAATAAGTTCTATAACCTGAAGATTACCATGACGCAGTAAACAGATAAAGTGGAGCACGAAATCAGCAAATCAAAACATGTCAGTTCATTCACACGATATGTTTCCTGCATCGATTGCTCATTCATATCCATGGCGTCTATTAGCGTCAGCGGTATACTGAACTTGAGGTTGCGAAACCCATATCTGTTGGTTTCCATTCTCACGGATTCTGATAAAAATGCTGCGTCATGAAATAAGTTGTGACTGACAGCGCTTAGCCAATGTTTTGTGGCGATTAGGCCTATTTAATTTGATAATAACTAGAGTTCTGGCGCTATTTTGTCAGGGCTACTCAGGTCTTGAGACAGTGGTCTTAAGCTAAGATCGGTTTAATTTAGGATGACATATAACCGTTGGGTTGCCTCTGAATAAAAATAGAAGAAAGAAATTGCTGGCTCTGCAAATCATAGAGTCTGGCGTGAAAGTTTGTATTCTTTTTGAAGCCCCTAGAGCAGAAGTTCTCAAAGTTATTTCCTGTAGTACCCCTTTGAGAATCAATCTTCCCCCTTCTCAAAACTCCTGTAAGTTCTTTAACACACCCCATACAGAGCCTCAGAACCCACATAATAGCGTTATCGCAAAGTTTAAAAAAATCTGCTCTAGATCTAGAATCTAGTCTAGAAGATAATCTTGCTTTCTCAAGTTTTTCATAAGTTACATTGATGGTTTTTTCCAATAATGTAGGCTACCTACTGTTTGACATAATCGTGAAATTCGACACGCAAGTTGATCATTAAAGATTGACTATTTACGCGTACTAATTAAAAAGATATCCTACGTAGGAACGGCTGTATGCCTAAGTTTCGTTTTTAAATGATTTCTTACGAATGCCGGTATAGGTGTTGTTCCCACGTTAGGTTTCCAGGTATCGTCGACACACGACACCGGGATTGCAAGCAAACAAACAACCGATTCTTTCTGTTCCACGATAAAATACATTTTTCGCGACAACGGACCGACGCTAGCGGTTATTGTTGTAAATACACTGTAATATGAAGAGCGCGGGATTGATTTAACTGTTATCAATTAGGTAGCTACTAGGACTGTTGCTGTTTTCTATATCGACGTAAGAAAACGAAGCAGTTGTAAATAAAAACGCTTAATTTCGATAAAGCTTAAAAACTGATTCAAAATCATATATAAAATCATTAAAACTAAGAAGCATAGATAAGTATAAATAAACGGATTAAATGACAAAATAGATTATTATTTCCAAAACTGGAAATAAAACCAGGTTTACTTAAGGTTAAGTGAGCTAATAGTTCCTAAGACGAAATAAATGATTTGAATTTGACTTAAATATAATTATTACAGTCGTTTCTTAGACTTCTTGCATTGTATCAATCAGCAAACTTTTGTAATGTCATCAAATAGATTTTCTTACTGAAATGAGCCGAAATTGTAGCAACGATATTAACAATGATTTGTCGAAGTGGTGTCGAAAAACTTCAGCATGTTATTAGGACCTCCCATCGCGTTGACAAATTCGGAGCTACAAAGAGACCGCCATGTTGCTAGTATCAACAATATTGTGATGCAATCAGCAGGTACTTAGTGTTATTATTGTTGTCCTAATGTTAGATTTGTTTTTATCGTATGTGCAGCAAGAGAAGTTATACTTATACCACCAAAAAGGTCGTAATTAAATATAATATAAACTTACTCATAGATAAGAAACAAAAAGGCATCAAAAAAAGAAGAAAAAACGCGGGATTATTTTGGACTCTTTAACACTACAATATTTAAAGTAAAGTTACCATCACTCCTGGTAATCCTGACTGCAAAGGCATAGAAGTCAGCTACTTATCTGGATCATTAAAAGAAGGACTCTTTCGTGCTTTATTACGTTATTTTTAAGTTTTATTAAAGCTCATAGCAAGAAGATTTGCGTTGAATTAAGTGATCGACATAGATATGTAACTACAGGCGAGGTAGGAAGTGAATGGATGACCGCTAGTAGTAAAGTATATCTTACGTCGTCATGATAGGGCGATTATTATCATTATCATTAAAGTGAAAATTTTTATTTGTCTCTAGACCCGAAAATTAGATTCACATATTTGAGAAAAAGGGTTTTTTAAAATTTATAGTTAGGAGTATGTACAGTGATCGATTTCCTTTGATTTTTTTTATTACACCTTAAAACGAAAAAAAATCAACACATAAATGAGACATAAAAATACAAATAAAAAATCAACGTGTGAAAATAATGTTGTGAAACATTACACGCACTAAACTCGAGTTACATTACACAGAATTACACTTTTGCGTAACTTTGACATTTGACGCATGCGAAAATATAGTGACATAGGTAGCAGTACACCGTTTACTGAGAATTGAGGTGCGGTGGCGGCAAAAATGTGCATGAATGACGTATTTAAAAATACAAAGATAAACATAAATTAAAAAAATAAACAACCAATGTTGTTTGGTGCAAATACTTAAAAATACTTGTTTAACTAATCAAGTTTTTTTATCTGTGTACAAAAATCAAGACACTAATATTTTTACATTTTAATTTTTAAGAAAATTTTGTCAGTTAACAAGTGATTAGTAAAACTATAGAACCGGACGTTACGCGTAGATACACTTGGCAGATTTTTTTACATGTTTGGTAGACATTGCCCCATTTTTATCCGTTTTTTTTCTATTTTTATCCCTTTGGGACTGAAACACGCACTTAACCTTACGTCTTTATTAGGTACTAAAACAAAAAGTTAAAAAGACACGAATATCGTAAAAAGTAAAGACTGCTATTTTAGTCACAATTTTTATGTGCCGAATTACAATACCTACTTGCCATTCGATTATACATCTCAAAAAAGTCCCAAAATTCTGTCTATCATATCATTTGCTGCTGCCAGGCATCAAACCTGGTACCTTTGCTACTGGCAAAGACTACTAACTTATCTCAAGGGACATTCGACACCCTTTCTCTAATAACGATCGTAAAACACATTTTTGGCATAATTGCCCTAAAATTCGGTTTTTTTAATATCCGCTGTAACTCAACACCTAGTCTTATTGATCACACCTGGCAGACCTCGTTCCTGATTGGTGGAAATACTTGAGAGGGTGAGCGCGGACGACTCTGATTGGTGATACGACGGAGGGGTGTATCTCTGCGGTATTGGATTACAAGCTTGTTATAAGGGCTTTAATAGCCCTGTTTATAGGATCGAAGTAATTTGAACAATTTTGGCTGTAAGGGGGTGATTCGTAAAATGTTGTAGAGGATGTAAGCTTTGGTTTTGTAATTCTAATCATTTGTTTTGTACGAAAATTTTACCAGTATGTACCTACACATAACTAAAATCAAAATAAAAAAATCCAACAACTAATTATGTACCTATTCTACTTATAGAAAAACAAAACACGGTTACTAAAAATATTTTTTTGACTTGGTGGTACGTCGAAGTAGGTACCTTCCATAATTTTCGTATAAATTCACTTTGTCGTAGTTGCGGTACAATCGAACCCAGGACTCTAAACTTCAATCCAAAATGGTAGGTAACTACGAGTAAGTATTTTACGGTACGAGATATTAAAATAAGCCATAGTTTCAACGCCAATTTTTCTGTCCACAGAGGCCACAAAATCATAACCCTCCTTTTTGCTTCGCCGTAGTCGGGTAAAAAATTATGCGTGGGAATACATCCCTATACATGACTAGACGATGCCCGCGGCTCCGCCCGCGGAAAAGTCGATAAACAAAATATTGATTTCATCCCAAGGGAACCTATAATCGGGATAAAATGTATCCTATGTCCTATTCCTGGATGCAACCTATCTGTGTACCAAGTTTCAGCTTAATCCGTTTAACGGTTAGACCGTGAAGAAGGGACAAACATCCAAACATCCAAATATCCAAACATCCAAACATCCAAACATCCAAACATCCAAATATCCAAACATCTTTACAAACTTTCACATTTATAATATTAGTAGGATGAACCGAACCCATTATCAGATACACAGTAATCCTACGATTGTTTGTTAACAAGAATTCCTTCCGAGATGGGATTAGGATTGCGTTGAAAGGCCAAATGAAATCCTGATGATGAAATGCTGTTCCTTTTGATAAAATCTTTGCACGTGACGCGGTTTGGATTTAATCGAGCTTTTAGGATATCGAAAGAAAAGCTCAAAGTTTTCGATAGAGCCAAAAAACTTTCCAAATTAGGATAAGGTAAGAGTTAGGTAGGTAGGTACTTTAGAAAATTATTCTCCATGTTAAAGCAGTTCTAAAATTGATGAGGTAGGTAGGTAATACAAGAAATCACTATTATCAATATATTTTGTCTCAGAATTAGGTAGCACAAAAAGATTGAACAAAATACCCAACGTAATTAATTAAGCAAAGAGCTACTAATCCTCTTTCAATAACTGAGCTATAAATACAATCCCTGTTGACATGTTTATTTTTTCCCCCGGGTCGCAGCGGGGTGTTAATCCGCAGTTACCAGTAAGCGGACAATAAGCACAATGCTTACGAAATGAACAGCTCCCGCCATTGTTGTAGCACTGCGCAATCTGGCAACACTCGCTTGCTAGGGTTGTTGAGACGATATGGGTTGTAACTCGCGTTTGTAAAATAGAACTAGACAAGCGAATTGGATTTGCGCGCAAGTTCTGTTGAAGTACAATATTTTTATAGCATCAAAACATATTGCATTAAAGGACCTCCTTTATTTTAATTTTTACAGCAAAAACATGTTTCTTTTACGAATTTCGTTTGATGACTTATTTACTCAATTTAATTTTTGTTGTGGCTTAGCTAAAGTTAAGTATACATAATTAAATAATGTAGATACTTACATAATAATTTATAATTTTTTAGTACAGTCGGCAGCAAATTGATCGCGACATATAAGGCTGTCAAATAGTTCGATACAGCCAAAGTGGTCAAAAA
>LGAG01000042.1:511624-522818 GCA_001278395.1 Lerema accius | reverse complement strand
TCCATTTTCAGAAATAAATATTGATAAAAAAAATATTATTTTCCATGTCGTAACGAACTCCTATCAAACAGCGACGTAAAAAAGTTAAAATTTTTATTTAAAACAAAAAAAAACAAATGTTTTTTTATTTTTTATTAAAGACCTTAAAATAACCTATCATTCATCCATTTACCACATCAAAAAATTATTTGTAGTTTTTTAGATATTTGATCATATTTGATGAAATGTACCTATAATATCCCTAGATTTTGTTGATGTGTGTAGACCCCGAGACAGGAGAACCTAAAGAAAGACTTTTTTTATAAAAATCTATTCAGGGCGTTGTTCCCGAGTTTATTTGTGCAATACATTTTTATTTCGAAGAATGATTGAATCAATTTAATGCTCTCCGGCGCACATAGGTTCAACTTCTACCTTCTATGCTCCTACTTGTTTCGCGTTATTTATTAACACCTTGTAGTGCAATACTGCTTCTGCTTCTGCCATCTTACATTTATGGCTTCCAATTTTAATAATTCACATATAAACAGATTTATACTTACTCAAAATGTGACTACGAACTGAATTTTCAATTTCGACTAATGAAGCAAACGGATCTGATACATGTTTTTAATTTTATTTTTTGTACATAAATTAGATTAGACTAATAAGAATTTAATATTACGACGATCACCTTAAAAATATTCCTACTTAGTATAACAACAGTAGTCTTCATTGTGATAAAATTCATATAAAGATCGTACTGTACTTAACTTCCATAAAGAGAATCAACTTTTAAAAAGACCCTCTATTAGTATTATGAACGTAATACTTTCATTCATTTGCTGATATAAAGACAAGTTCACTAAAGTTTACTTCTCATAATATTACGAGTAAAAGTAGGTAGGTACCTAAATAATTATTCTAGAATTAAATGTAAGGTTCTGAGCTAAAGATCTCTGGCTACTTTCAAACGTGCGTAGGCAAGTTGTTAGTCAACATTTCTTGCTATTTTAAATTCATAATCGCAGTTGACAGAGTTGAGATCGATTTATTATTGCGGGCCTAAGTTTAGGGGATAGTGAAAATAAATGTATTTTTTTATGTTATGACCGACCGAGCTACAAACAGGCATGCATAGATACATAGAGGGAGAATGAAAAGATCATTTAAGTGGGTTCGCTTAAGTGTTTGCAAATATATTTTATTCGATAAAAGGATTGTGTGAAAGTGTCGCTTTTCTGCAAGTCTTGGCGGATCATAACTATAACTATATTATCTCCAAAATGTTTTGATTAATTTTCCTCTCGGGCATCGGCTGTTCATCCCCTTAGTATTAAATTCACAGAAAATCGGCAATACGAAATGTCGATTGTATAAATTTTGTTAGAAGTATAAAGTAAATACGACTTAGGCGACCGGACAGTCGCTAGTCGGCTCGAGCGGAAAGTTCACGGCTAGCGCTCGGTGGTCGGTGAGCGATCGGCTTTGAAACACGATACCTCGCTGACGACCACACTGCCAATACCCTCCTTGAGCCAGTATCGATTTAATATGTTTACCAACTAAATGTGCCTAGGCTTCGGTAGCTTGTAGGAACTATAAAATGAAATTTTTGTTAAAATTAATATCCTACACTGCGAATAACTAAAGAAATACGACACAGCAATGGCACAGAATCCTGAAATTTTTAAAGCAAAAACTTATTAATAAAACAACTCGCAGTTAAGTTAATTGTCGTCTGCTTACTTCGTTACAAAAATGAGACTTAAGTACTCGTAAGTTTCTATTATTCCCACAATCATTCATTTTCTAGCCGTTTGTGGTTTGTAGGATTAGTAGCCGTTGCCTAGTTTGGCATAACTGCTTAAACGTATTTTGGACGAACAACAATCATAGAGATAATCATTATTTGATTGATCGGGTCGGACATCTCTCTTCAGCCTAAATCAGTTATTATGTTTATATGGCACAGGTAAAATACTTACATAAAAGGTAGATATCATTGTTAGTGACTTTTCTAAAATATAAAATTAATTGTGGGAAAAGCATACATAATCACTTTTCATAGTTTCATGCAATTACATTAAAAGATAAAACATTTTTAATGTAAAACATCCTGAGTTTCATCATGTTACGCAATATTTAATGAACGGCCTCACTATTATACATTTATGTGTTTGCTCAGGATAGGAATGGAACCCGAGACTATTCGCTTTTCTACCTCATGCTTACTAGGGGATATAGAGGATCATAATTTATTACCAAATAGTAATTCCAAACGATATACTTATTTATATACGAATTGTGAAGGTAGGAATAGAAATGTTTTGGTACCTACTCACATTTTTAGTCACCAACGGCGTATTCTCGGTAGCCTCGGCGTGATTGCCCGAACTAGTGATTGGTATTTCCAATCCATTCTTACTCTTCATCTTAAATCTATTTAGAAAAAAACGATAATAATTAATTTACAAGACAACTAAATCACAAAACACGCTAACGGCCTTTAAAATTATAATTTTTCACAGCTTTAAATCAATTAAGCAAATAATTTTATTACTTTAATACGAATAGGAAGCCGACGATAAATTTTTTAGAACTTATTACTTTTTAATTATTTAAACCTACCGTGATAAACACAAAAACGACCAGTTCCAAATAGAAGAAAGATTGTACTAACGTTATGAGTGGGATTAAACTGGTTTTGTAAGGAGCGCTGCCGCCGTTGGCCCAATTCTTGATCTTCAATAAGTAGTTCGCTCGTTACGTTGTCGATGCCGCCGGTCAGACTTCCTGGCCAGGAATGATCGAAATTATAGTACCTAGGTAGGTAGATCGTTCGGCTTCTACAGCGCGAGCCGCACACGTATGGTACACCCGTGTCGACGCGGACGACGTCTTGTAGTTGACTGGACTGTACACTGGAGTGTTCGAGTAATGTCGCTAATGCCCACTAACCACTGGCCACTAACCCGCCGCCCGACCACATACCATTCCGTGCTTATACCTATGCTTCACGAGTACCTATAAATTTATAAAATTAGCTACATATTAATCAATGAATTAACGATCTCTAGATACATAGGTCACTCATAAGTTTTTAGTGTAGTTTTTCGGTGCAAAAAATATTCAACAAATTTTTTGTCGTTCAATAGATATAAAGTAGGTAGCGTCTATAATTATCCTACTGCGATAGAAGAAGGGTAATATTTTTCGAGCGTATGTATTGTCCATTTCTTTGGGACGCTTAAAGCCCAAGACGGCTTAAGGGATTTCCACATACATAATAATTTAACAAGATAGGATTCGTCTCATAGTCATAGACAGAGTTACAGGCTATAATATTTTTTAAATACTCTTACAACTTTTAGCAGTCGGATTTTTTTTATATTAATGATTACTTGAATGCTTCATATAACATGAAACTGTGATACACCTGTGCGGCCCCTTTTCCCTGAGATCCTTAGTGGAAGATGCGACAGTTGAGGACTCCCCGATTAACAAAATATTGGTAATATAGAAGTAAGGTAGGTATTTATTTTTTCAAAATAACGTTATTTTAATATTATCTAGGCTACTCAGTTTTAAAAGAAATCTTTGAATGATTTTTGTTTTCTATTATTGAGAAATCATCAATGAATTTATCAGTAGGTAGGTATAAACTTACGAGGACTCACTTTCTTTTTAATTGCCGACTACTAATTTAGAACCTATATCAAGAGTATTAGGTAGAAATTTGACGATGTAGGTAATACGGGAGAATAGATTTTAAATGGACTAGCCTTGGCCTAGACCTTGACCTGAATAGTCTTATCTTTCTCTTTTGAAAATTAGGTTAGTTAAAATGATGATTTTTACTGGACACCCATTATAATGAAATTGCCAGTGGCCCCGGGTGGTGTAGTTACGCCACTGGATAACTGAGCTATATGGTACTGATTTTGTTATTTTGAGATGTGATCCAATTAATTTTAATAAAAGCTTAACTTTTATTCAAACAATATGTAGAGGATTTACCTACGCTATGTCAATTTATTTTTAATTTCGTATCAATAATAATACATTTACTTAAATCAAATTGTATAGGTACTTATATTTTTCAAAATAACATTCAATATTTATCAAATATTATTTATATCAATCAATCTCTCAACGCAATAAGTAATATTCTCAGACTAAGATGCTAACGGTAGTTGGTATTCTTTGAGAAAAAATTAACGGACTAAAAGTAAAGTTTTTTGTGGTTGGTTGGTCGGTTTTTATAGGAAATAATAAATAAGAAGGAAACACGCGACAATCATTGTTTACAGATGTCTGTTTCGTAATGTTTTGTAGTCTGTTATAATTTAATTTATAGTCTGTTGTTTTTCTGTATTCTGTGGAAAATAATGTCATAAACGTCAGTTTTGTAGCATCTGACATTTATACACAATCGTGATAGCAGTATGGCGTAAAATCGATCATTTTGTAATGTTACCAATTTAATATGACGCATACAAGGTTTCCAAGGACCTTTGTTATTTAGTGGTATAATACAGCTGTCAAATGTTGGCCAATCATATTTCAGACAAGTGAGTGACTGCGGTGCGCGATGTGATGAAACATCTATCAAAATCAACCAACTGCTGAGTGCAGACTTTATTGTGCCTATGTTCATTCATGACTCATTCATGTCATTGAATTGAATTCGCCAAACCAAACTGAATAACTTCGATAAAGTGATTCCAATCAAGTAAACTTACGCTTTGCTTCTAACCTGTATATTTCTAGTAATGTAATCTAATGGGTGTGTGATTGTAAAAAACATTTGAGTTATTTTACTTACTTGCGAAATCTAACATACAGTGCGACTATCAATGAAATTTGGTAAATAATATTATAACTCTTCTTTTCGTCATAGTACTAGACTCTTAAACATTTGGAAATTTATCTTGAATCTTGTTTATCAGTTTAGTAAAGGGTTGAATTCGTTTGTTATGTTCTTGAAGATATACAAAACGACATTAGCTTTATCATAGCGTTTATTTGAAAATGGTTCGTCACTTAATTTTTTGAGTAGTGCATTGAAATGGAAAAGGAGCTGTTTGTGGTTGTAATTTTAGTTTGGTAATAATTATTGGTTATTATTATATTTTCGAACTGCACTACATGTGTTTGAAGTCCCCTTGAAGACCTGAAATATCTGCATGATATAATATATAATTCTAGGCAATCGTTTATAGCTGTGTGTCATACAAATTCGGTCTTAAATCATAATCAGCCACATCAATAAACATTGCATATTATAATAAGCTTTAACTGTGGACCCTTAGAGATTAGGCCATATTTTTGACCAGCCACAATAATTTGTTTATGCAACTGATATGTCTGTGTAACTTCTATTGACATCATAAAAATAATTGTGTTGTTAATGCTATAGTAATTTGAAATATATATGGCCACAATCTGTACATAACAACAGTGATGGCTGCAGTTTATCAGTGGCCAGCTGACTCACTCAAATGCAAGTTAACATAAAGCTTCATATCTATTACAAGGTAGCTATTGTTACCAACATTTAAGAGTTCATATAATGTCATTTGCACAAGTTATGCAGCTAATCATATCATAGTAGACTCTTTTAAATTAATTATTATATTGTGGACTATAGGTGTTAGAAAGTGGTGCTATGGATCATTATTTAGTGGTCTAATATGTCCTACCACACTGATGCTTACAGTATTATAATTTTGTCAAATTAAATAATAGTAGTTAAAATAATAAATATGTAACAATAATGTATGTGTTCCAAAAATATTACAAATATCTACCTACTGTGCATTATAACCTTGTCTGTCAACATTGTTCCTAAAGAAGTTCAGTGAAAATAATAATAATAGATCAATCAGTATGATATTACATACATATTATAATGATATACATAGTTAAGTACCATAAATAATGTTGTCTTTATCTTGTTATAGATACAATGACTGAGGACTGGATTGCTTCAAGAAATTCAACAATAGGTATGTTGAGGTTCAGTGATCATACTATGTCACTGGATAATTAGATAACCCTTCAACGGAGATGATTTACTCTATCTCATATTTTTCAATTGAGTGTTAAATGGAAACTGAAAGCACACTATTAGAGGGTGCATTTATTTGATCTGTGTCGTTAAAAAAATTTTTTGTTCGATACTATCAGTAAATAAAATTAAACGGTTTAATTTTAATATATTTGACTATTTCCAATTCACTCATTTTTAGAATAAACGGTTCCAACGTGAAACCTCAATTGACTACTATCTCAAAATGATGACATCGGAGGAATCGGATTCATTGAGCACTGTACCATCCGATGGACATTCTGAAGATGTATCAGGTAAAACTATCATAATTATATAATATTTTTCACCGGGGAGACCAAGCTGTGTATAACTTATTATGTAGGTAGGCAGAAAAGTGACCAATTTATGTATTCTAAAATTATTAATTTATTCACAAACACCTAAAAAATTAATGAAAGAAGTTATATTGTTAGAGAAGTTTACAGCAAGGGAATGTTCAAATAAAAACAGGATTATAATGAACATCACCTATGTTTCAGCACACAGCATGTTTTATACATATATTAAGATTATATACAATGGTAGTAATATAGTTAAAAGTATTCCACACATCATAGTGAAGCTGTTGTTAAAATATTCAATATGTAAACATATGATAGGTTTACTAATCACAATGAAAATTTTACACCATAATGTAATAATGTGTAGAGTATTTATATATTATTGAAGATTAATCTGACACGTTGATAAGGTACAGAGGAAGCCCCATCGTCGATGGTGTCGAGCGAGGCCGAGTCGGAGGGCAGCGTGTTGTCGGAGCCGCCGCGGCACGACGCCGACGCGCCGCTGGCTGGCGACGGCGGCGCCGCCGACAACGGCTCCAGCTCGGCTGACAAGACGCTCGCACCGGTCAACGACTGGCGGATCTTGGGCACCGCTCTCACCTCTTATGTCTCCACTAGAGGTTAGTGGTTTTTTCATCGTTATTATGATTATTGAGCAGTTCAGCAAACCTAGAAAAGTTATTTTTATATGCAACTATGGGGTACTAAAAATGGTCATTAAATTTAATATTATATTATTCCTCAGGTTCCATGCTACCTTGGGGACCACACAAAGGTCCCGTCGCCCAGCCGCCTGACTCGGACCTCAGGCCTGGGGAGTTTGTGATGAGACTTCTTTTTACCGAGTTCACTGTTCAAGCTGAGAGAAAAATGGAGGCAGTTATGGCTGAACCATTGGTAGGTTTAGTATGTTTGAGTGAATTTGCTGGTATGGTTTAATAATAATCCAATCCAATGCTATGATGTCATGATACTTTTTGAGCTTTCTCATTTGTTTAATTTCCTTTTACAATTGTTGATATTCATGAGGCTCGATTTTTTAGATATTTAATGAAGTGACTTAATGGCAAATGGCATAATTATCATTTAAAATCATTTGATCAGATGAGGCTCTCCCTTAAAATATCACAAATACTACCTACTAGTGAAATTTCTTTATTTTTAAGTTTTTAATATGGTGTCGTACATCTCTATCGTATTAAAATATTTACTTTATTATCTGTGGGTAAACCACCGTAGCCAGCATGTTGGTTAAATGAGGTTGGTCTGTTGTGCAGGAGAAGCCGTTGAACAAGACGCTGCAGCGCGGCGAGGACCCGCAGCTGGACCAGATCCTGTCGGCGTTCGGCACAGTGGCCGAGCACTGCCTGCCCTCGCTGCTGCGCGCGCTGTTCGGCTGGCTCGAGCGACAGATGGCCGACTCGCCGCAGCTCAGCGAGCAGGCCAAGAAGCCGCACCAGGACCAGAGGAACAAGAGGTGATCACCCGCGCTTTATACCGTTCTCTTTCATACGTTCTGTCACTCTGCGAAGGTAGAGCGAACTCTTAATTAAACCTTGTGTTTTTAAAAATGTAACCCATTCATTTTTAGGTCTCTCTTAATCTGAAATCAATGTTTTAATTGTAAGTGATTGAAAAGTCTGCCCCAAATTTGTAAAATACTCGTATGTTAGTAAAAATATTACAATTCCAAATTTCACAATATTCACAATATATTTAACGCCTGTGTATTTGAAATAGCAACGCGGGTTTAGGCATGTTTTTAGTGGGAACAACGTATGTGATATCGGTTTCGGTGTATCGGTTGCAGCATCATCTACATAGTGTCGGGCAGCGGCGCGGGCGCGGAGACGGTGGAGCGCAGCGGCGAGGAGCTGACGGCGGAGCGACGCGACCTGGCCGTCGAGTTCCTGTTCTGTCTGGCGCTGGTGGAGGTGCTGCGCCAGCTGCCCTTCCATCCCGGCCACGAGGACCTCGTCGCTTACATCGAGAACCTCGCCTTCAAGCGGTTCAACTACAAGGACGGGTCGGTTTCGTCTCACGACGTTACTTCTTATGCTTGCCCTTTACATCCTGCTAGGCCACAAGTACCGCGTTAGAAATCACTCCGTGATATTCCATCGCCAAGATTAACGACGACGAATTTATTAGCTGTCTTAAAATTAGTACATAGGAGACTTATCTGCATCGAAATGCGTTATTGTTTAAACAAGAAGATATTGCGGTATTGATGTAAGTCTGTGCTGCAGGTTACAGTCGAACCCCAACGCGGCCAACGTGCACATCGTGGCCGATCTATACGCGGAGGTGATCGGCGTGCTCGCGCAGTCGCGGTTCGCCTCCGTGCGGAAGCGGTTCACTGCCGAACTCAAGGTATGCTACACCGTATATTTTTAGCTCGATTTGTCAATTTTAGCTAGTTATATATTATATCTGTACAATTCATGTACTGTTTAGCCAAGCTTGTAATTTCAAATAATTTATTTTACTAATTCACTTGCGTTTTACGTTTCTGTCATTAACAAAATGAAGTGAAAAATACTCGTAAGTTATTGCCGCCTATTTGACTCTGTTATTGTTTCTCAGGAGCTAAAAAGTAAGGAGCCGTCGCCGCACACCACTCAGAGTATAATATCTCTTCTGATGGGCATGAAGTTCTTTCGAGTCAAGATGGTCCCGATAGAGGAATTCGAGGCCTCCTTCCAGTTTCTCCAAGAGTGCGCTCAATACTTCTTGGAGGTGAAAGATAAGGACATCCGACACGCGCTGGCCGGCCTGTTCGTCGAGATCCTGGTGCCCGTCGCTGCGGTAATATATTTACGTTACTTATTTTTTAAATCGATTATATTATTCGCAATTTGCTTTAACAAATATTCTGAGAGAGGTATAAAAATATAAATTTTATTTTCGTGTTAAATTTACCAGTATTTAGTTGAGAATTTTAAATAACATAGCAATTGTAATCGGTCAGACGGTGAAGAACGAGGTGAACGTGCCGTGTCTGAAGAGCTTCGTGGAGATGCTGTACAGTCACACGCTGGACGCCAGCACCAAGTCCAAGCACCGGCTGGCGCTGTTCCCGCTCGTCACGTGTCTGCTGTGCGTCTCACAGAAGCAGTTCTTCCTCGCCAACTGGCACTGCTTCCTCGCCATGTGTCTGCAGCACCTCAAGAACAGGGACCCCAAGATGTGTCGCGTGGCCTTAGGTCCGTATTCACGTTATAGCACAACCACGTCTATATCGCTAGAGTTACCCTACTAAACATTTAAGTTTCATTGTAAGTTTTATCCCTTTGTTGTTATCTTCAATACTGTTTACTGTCCCCGATGATATAAGTCTAAAAATAATGTTTAGATTATTAGATTTAAAGTGACATCCGATTATGTTTTCACAGAGTGCCTCAATCGTCTCCTATGGGTGTACATGATCAGAATTAAATGCGAAAGCAACTCGGCCACGCAGTCGCGGCTCCAGAGCATCGTGAACTCCCTGTTTCCGAAAGGATCTAAGGGCGTCGTGCCGAGGGACACTCCGCTCAACATCTTCGTAAAAATTATCCAGTTCATAGCCCAAGAGAGACTCGACTTCGCGATGAGAGAGATAGTGTTCGACCTGCTGATGGTCGGGAGGCCGATCAAGATAATAATGACCCCGGAGAGGATGTCGATAGGACTGCGCGCGTTTCTGGTGGTCGCCGACAGCCTGCAGCAGAAGGAGGGCGAGCCGCCGATGCCGCGCACCTCCGGCACGTTGCCCTCCGGGAACACGCTGCGAGTCAAGAAAACGTTCCTCAACAAGATGCTCACCGACGAAACGGCGAGATCGATCGGAATGAGCGCCTACTTTCCTTACGTCAGACGGGTCTTGGTGGAGATTCTGCGCGCCTTGGACGCTCACTATGGACGACCGTTGATGCTGACCAACACTCAGAACGTGACCAAGGAGCAGGAGATCAATACGGGCGAGCGGAAACCACGAATCGACTTATTTAGGACCTGCGTGGCAGCTATACCCAGGCGAGTATAATATGCGAATATAATATACTTATATTGTCTTGTCATAGGTTAAACTTAAAAGCGCACAATTAATTATAGTTTTATTGGCGCCTTCGTTACAAGAAGTGTGTAATTGTGTTTGTGCAGGCTGATCCCGGAGGGCATGAGCCCGAACGAGCTGGTGGAGCTGCTGTGCCGGCTGACGGTGCACATGGACGAGGAGCTGCGCGGGCTGTCGTTCCAGAGCCTGCAAACCCTCATCGTGGACTTCCCCGAGTGGCGCCAAGACGTGCTGGCCGGCTTCACGCAGTTTCTCGCCAAGGAGGTCCAGGTAGGCTACGATCGTAACACATCAGTGCGATATTTATCCTCACCTGACATTATCTTTAATTTTGTACTTTACGTGGCCGGTGAACCGACTGTTCACCGTGAATAGATCTTCGAACGACTCGCTAAACTTTGTATTTAAGATTCAAATTTGAAAAGTACACATTTTCCAATGATGTCAAACGTCGACCAGGACACGTCCCCGCAACTGGTGGAGAACGGTCTGCGTATGTTGCTGCAGCTGGTGACGAGCTGGAAGAACGGCGAGCCGGCGGCGGGCGGCAAGCGAGAGCCGCTCGTGGCCGTCGTGCGCGCCACCGAGGCGCTCGGCCTCGTCATGCTGTGCCAGTGCAAGGCCTACCCGAGACGACTCGCCGTGCATATCCTCAGGTATTACGTTAGTCTGCGATGACACGCACTCGCCGAGCGCGATTGTATGGCTCGCGATTGCATTGCTAGTAATTGCTCGTATATTGGTCGTAATCGTATCGCA
>LGAG01000042.1:492846-503875 GCA_001278395.1 Lerema accius | reverse complement strand
TCAGTACTGTCAACTTACTGCTATAATTATCATCTATCCCATTGGATGGCACTGTGCCAGTGTAACCACGCGTTCTGTGTCGTTATTTGTATTGCCGATGTTAAGGACAAACGACTTTAAGCGATAAACCAGGTGTTGTACTACTTTAAAGCAAAACTTCATGAATGCATACATGTTATTAGCGGTATGAATATCATTACAGTGTTAAGAGGTTACCACTAACCATGACAATATAATTCATATGTAGCAGCAGAGGTACAGTCATAGTAGTGTAGCCATGACGGCTACGGGCTACGTTAACACAGTTGTTGTGGTGTAGGGATCTGTTCGAGGAGCTGTTGCCGCTGCTGCGCGAGGCGGTGGACCGCAAGCAGGAGAACATGCGGCGGCGGCGGCGGCGGGACGCGCTGCGGCTGCACCTCAACAAGATGCTGCTCATCATAGCTCAGCGGAAGACATTCTCCACCAGGTCAGTGCTGACTAGTGACTTGTCTTTGCTTTTTTGCGAGAAAACCAAAATGCAATAAAAATAATACAGGCACTATTTTTTAAAGTAAAATCTAATTACTTGTTAGACGATGTATTTTTTGTTATTTTTCCTATTGATACTGTTTTCCTTAAATGTACAAACTTAGTGTACGATTATAACAAACAATGCACACTTGTTTATTAGTTGTCAAATGATCGGAAGATCTATCGGTTCTCTATAAATCTGTCTTTACGCGTAATGTGAATTAGAAATGCCATCATTCTGTGTAAGGTAAAAAAAAGCATTACCTCTTCAGTACTCACATAATTATAATGTTGAAACTGAATGATATCTAGTTGCATCATATTCATTCTTATAAAAATCTCAAATTGACAGATTATAAATTGTACAAAATATGATTGTGTCAGAGCAACGTTTGCGCGGTCTTTCTACATAGTATTTGTGCAAAAAAACAACGCACGTTTACATCGAAGTGTTAATCTGTTATAATAACCGAGTGGTGTAATCGCAGTACGTTCGCTCTGGAGGGCGGCGGGCTGCACCCCACGCTGACGGAGTACCTAGACGGCGTGCGGCAGTGTCTCGAGGTGGAGACGGAGAAGGACGTGCCGGCCGCGCGCGAGCAGCGGATCACCTTCGCTGACTTCGTCACTGAACTTATCAAGAGTTACCCACGTAAGATCCTCCTATCATAGCATACGTTGGGAAAGTCAGGAGTGGACGAAATGTCATTATGATGGTGCATTTGACTTATTTTTCTTCTTAACGCAACGTTGGCTCCCCTATTCAGTTCTTACATTTCTTTAATTATGATTGTCAACTACGTACGATCAAAATGGCTTAACAGATTTGTGAAGTTAACAAGTAGCTGATAAGCTCGGCAGTACGAGCTACTGTACAAAATGCATTTTATCGTGGTAGAAGACTAACGAGGTGTGTTGGTGGTGACAGTGGAGATGTACGGGTCGCTGCTGAAGAAGGAGCTACTGCGGAGCCTGTTCTCGCTGTTCTCGGGGTGGTGCGGGCCGCTCGCCAAGCACCTCGGCGGGCTGGTGCCGCCGCCGCCGCCGCAGGAGACCGACGACCGACTCAACCTCTCCGCACTCAAGGTGAGCCTCGCCTGCGTCACAGCTATAAGCAAACGAGTGAGGTCATTGGACAACCTAAGGCCTGTCATGTGACCTACTCCGATATGGGTTTATATTCAACGATGGGGCCGGCCTTCATTAGATTCGACAACACTGCACAACAAATTGTAGGTATATTAAAATATAGCACAATCTCATTTACGACAGTGTCGTTTTCATGTCGTTAATTAGAGAACCGACCATTGCCAGAACCGACAGCTCAATCGTCACGTAAACGTCTATGAATTGCAGTCTCTTTCTAGCTCTGGGTCTGGCTACTGCCGAAGTTGAATAAAATTATTCTGACACCTCACAACTGCCGAACTCCGTTGTACGATCGTTTCTTCACGTACTATCTGTCGTGCAGGCTATGAGCGCTCTGGTGTGCTGCGGGCCGTGCTTCGCGCCCACCGCACTCGCTGAAGACGGCTCGCTCTACCCGTGGCTCAGCGAAATGCTATCGTCCACCAATGACAAGGTAATCTTTCATGATTACAGCTTTATAAATATACGAGAATGTTGGTATAAAATTAGTAAATAGGTAGTAATTTGTTGAAGTACAGAGGAATTTAGATATTAAAATACTCAACACTACATAATAAGGTCATAGTTTCCAAGATTACGATTACTGCATTTAGTTAGTGACTCCACTAAATTAGACTCTAATCCACTCGATTAAATGTTTAGTGCTCGGACTCGTCGTAACTACAAAATGACTCGCTGCTGAAGTAAAGCTGGCGTGGTCGGAACGAGGTGTTGACGAGTATTCTTTTAGATATACGAGCTGGCGCGCGAGACGATCGTGCTGCTGCTGGACTGCAACCCGGACATCGGGCCGCTGCTGGACTGGACGGTGGACCGCTGCTTCACGGGCGCGCCGCGCGTCGCCGACGGCTGCTTCATGGCGCTCGCCACCATCTTCAGCGCGAGGTTAGTCCGCTTATACTACGAGTACATACTGCAACGACTATACGAGCTTCGAGCTCGGAACATTGTAGGTCGCATAGAAGATGGTTTAATTGTATTTTTATTATTATTTTATTTTTAATTCAAATATTATTTCATGTCTGCTACTAAAATACAGGCAATAAAATAATAATTAAGTAATTAAAAAATAAACCAATTCAGAACACTCAAATGACCAGGTTGTCGCGAAACCCGCCGCGTTTAGTGCGTTTTATTACCAGTGTTATTCATTCTTAATTAATATTATTACTGGTATTATTATGGTTGTGTAAAATGCCTCGGAGGAGCGACTTACAGAAGGTAAGAGTATGTTAGTAGCGGGACGGTATGAGAACAAGAGTCAGCCGCCAAATTACTCGTCGTGTTTCAGCTAGGGACTTGAGTGCAAGAGTACACTATTATAGAAGCAACCATCTTTTTATCAGAATGTCTATTTTATTTCTATTCTGTTCTATTTTATCAGCATCAGGGTGTCTGTCTGTACTGCAACCTAGTTTGATATTCTCGTATAATACAAAAATAAAAAAAATGCAGTAAGGTAAGGTGGGGTAAGACTAACACACGGGGCAAGATTAACACTATCTATTATCTCGATATGCACTTGAAGAAATGACATGTGTGTGTTTTAGCCGAGAACATTTACATTTGTTCTATCTTACAGACTAAAAGAATTTCGTATATAAGCTATACTCGTACGTATTGAGATAATAGACAGTGTTAGTCTTGCCCCGTGTGTTAGTCTTACCCCACCTTACCTTATATCTTTTGTGATTGGACTATGTGTATTTTTACACGCTTTCCAAGTGTAAATAAAATTATTTGTTCAACGGAATTGAACAGCTCATGGACAGTTTAAAATGACAGAATGAATGTGCAAACAAGTGCTGAACAATTTGGTCGATTGTAAATAATATTGATAAGTAAATGATAGGTATTTTAAATTATCTTTATCACAAACGTTAACTTTTGTTAAGTTTGCTCTGTTCTCTAAAATATAAAGTTTTGAATTAATAATAAACCAATAAAGTAACTAAACTAACAGTTTTTCCGATAGTTGCCATAATTACGGTTCATTTAAAAACAATACACTGCCTCTACCTCCGCTACGTTTCCAAGAGAAAATCTGATCAGACTGATACTTGTAACATTAAAGTTGTACCAATGGGAAATTAAAAAAAAAACAACGGAAAATACGATAATATCTAGGAAATGGTCCTTCAAGGCCACCGCTACAATAAAACTGTTCGCTCGGCTTGAATTCAAGTAAATACTATTCCGAATTCCAAGAACATAAATAGTATTTGTACTGAAAGTAATAGTTGCATCTATTCAAAGCTAATGTAAAATAGGGTTGTTGACACTTTTTTTTAATTTTAGATTAAAGTAAAGTGATATACGTATATATTAAAAATGTTATTTCTAAAAATTATACAAGATATGACCGAAGATTTTGGATTTAAAATTTCAATTCAAAAATTGGCGCCAATACGACCATCCAATGTCGCCGCCATTATAATGACGTCAGTCTTATGTATCAATCTCGTATTCACTGTACTTACACAACACAATTCATTACCACATTCTCAGAACTCACACATTTGACAACGATTACTCCTAGATAATGTCACTATTACTGACATGACAACTTCTTATGTTTAAGACTGACGTCACACGATGAATTTTTTCGTTTGAAGTCACGTGACTTACAGATTTAAAAAACTGAATTATTTTTTTGATGTTATAATAAATTAAGCACTTTATAAAATTAAATTGATGGATAAATATCTTATTATGATAACCGAAAGTCTCATTTTATTTTGATTACTGTCAACAACCCTATTATTTTCATCCCATCTATTCGAAAAGGACGACTTTGTTCGCCTTTAAGTATACCTACCTAAAGCTGATGTATTCTACGGGAAACTTATAAGTGCGCGGCAATAAACTTTTTCGCGCTTTATTATTATTGAATTTTAATTAAATTTTTACGATATGTTTTATTACATTATGATATTACAATATAAAATTAGGCGCCTTCTATTTTCTTATAGTGGGTGATGAAAAGTAGAGTGTACCAGTGGGGCGCAAATTATTTTTGTCTCGGGCAACGTACTTTGAATCCTCCGCTACGTTCAGGATTCTACTATAGACCCCTGAGTTCGCCCTGGACTCAAAATAGCGCCCTCGCCATAAAAGTATTACTTTGCACCCTTGTCTCATCATCTCCGTATAGGTATGCATTTTTCATATTGGACAACCCCAAGCTTGAACTCGTCATTTAATTTGTGACGCGTATCGCCAACGACTGAAATAAATTACCTCTCGATTTTGCCGCTGAAGTATAAATATTCAAGTCTTTGAAGCTTACTTTGAAGTAGAAGTGAATAGGCTTCTAAGTTAATACGCTTAGCTACCAAAGACTACACCGCCTCGTAGCAGTTGGGATTGTATTTAGTCAACAATTTTTATATAAATTACAACGTCAATAATTTAACTAAAGGGCGTCGGTTTTTTGGACATTAAAAATTATGCATAGACGATTTAAACGTGATTTGTAATGTAAACAGGAGCGGAGATAATGAAAATTGCAATCACGCATCAATCCCCGATGTTTCACGTGTTTGTTCAGTGTAACAGACCGTGTGTTTGAATGACGATCCATCTATATTATTCATAGATTAGACACCATACGAACGGCGAACGATCGTCAGACAAACTCACCGGTAAGACTGAAACAACCAAAAAGCATCTTACGACATATCGCACGTTACGTACGAGTATAACTATAAAAAAGGGATTGTAATTTTGTTTTTTAAGTTTACATGTTTAGCTATGGTGGATCCGGTCTATTATATTTAATTACAACAATTAGTGAAATATAAATAATAAATCAGGCAGTTACATAATAAATTTCTTATTGAGCGAAGAGGGGACTGAATGTCATTGTAGAAGGAATAAGGCAATATGAATAGGCAGGAATAGGAATAGCGCAGGAATAGGCATTAAGCACCAAAAGAATTTTAGAAGGACGAAGATGGTCATAATATTTCATACCAAAACATGAACAAGTCTTTTACTTTAACACTACTTGGTTACTATAATGTCACAGAAATAGTTTCTAACGGAAATTCTAAGGGATATTTGGGAACGATGGATTTACATACATTTATCATGTTCGATACATTCTCATAATAGGTCTACCAGACCACGCTTCAGTGAAAAATCTCTTGTTGGAATTATCGTAGAAAATCATGCGGTATCGAGTAAGTAGTTCTGTGAATAAATTACAGGGAATTTCTTTCTGGTCCTCAATATTATGTTTATATGTATGACTCCAATAGCTTTTTGAGATGTATCTATTTATAACTCAGTAGGTTGAGGTATTATATCGGCCTGGTATGTTTTGAAGTATTTTCTTTGAATCATTCGGCACGTTGAAATCACTGTAATCGATGCAAAGAGCAAACGAAACGGAAATAACAATGCAACCCTTAATCTGATGCAGTCAGAACCAAAATGCAACAAGTATAATTTTTCAGTTTTCCATTTATTACTGAGGTATTAAAAGTTGTAGAATCTGCGAGAGAACTGTCGGGACACTTCTAGTGAAACAATGTTTACCGTTAAAACAGTAGCGAGTCGACAGTAACAGTGTGGAGTAAAAGTTTTGTAACTAACGGGTAATTTTACCTGCGGTGGAAGTTCGCATTCGTTTACCACTGCGCGCGGTCGTCAATAGATACTTGGAACAATCGCCCGGTTCAGTTCAAGGTAGATACTTCAAAATTTCATCCGCAGCGCGCTTTCAATTCCACGAACGTATTTACGTACAGATTTCTGTATAACATTTTATAGGTATTTGATCTGTATCACGTTCAAATTGAATTAGTTGTGTGATCAGGATGTCACGATGTCTTATATCGGAATGTAAAGTATTGGATGATTTTCATTAATTTCAATATATTTTTAAGAAAAAGTTGCTTGATTTTTAGAACTAAGTACGAACAACGTATACCAATAATTGTATAATGCTGAATATATACTTACCTAGAATTATTAAATTATAATCGGAAAAGCGGGAGTCAGCCCACACACAATTAAGTAAGAGATAATCGTGTTATAGGTTTTCTTTGACATTTTTAATAAGTATTGAAAATAAGATTGAATGAGCTTCGATTCTTAAAACCAACCAGCACCGATTTACACGGCTGCCTAACGTTTGTATTAAACAGCTTAATAGTCAGCAAATGTACTAAAGCTATCGACAGACGGACAGACATGGCGAAACAATAAGGGTTCCGTATTTTTACGGCTTAGTTGACCGCACTTCTGTCGAGTAATGTTTGATCGTCGTTGTCAGGGAGTACCCGTGCGACCACTACACGGCGATCATCAACGTGACGCTGATGTGCACGGGGTGTCCGCGCGCGCCCGTCCACGAGAGCGCGCTCCAGCTGCTGCAACTGCTCGACAAGCGGTTCTTCGGCGCCGTGGGCCCGCTGCCGGCCGACGACGACTCCGGTGAGTACCACGGAATATATCTCATTGTCGCAATACCTCACTGTCTCGGTTACACTAGAGCATGTCAACTGATTACGGTAATCCAAGCTTTGTTGTAGGTGCGCACTGCGCATGGCGTTTTAGTAAAAGGTGCTTGTGACGTGACTGATCAATGTTACTTTTTATTATATATCCCTTGGATATCCATACGATAGTAGATAGATATAAAAAGTATTAAAAATTGAGAAAGTTATTTTTCAAAGCCTTAATAACATTATTTTAATATAATCCATACATACTTTTATACTCTGTTCCATGGAAACATTTTATAGGAGGAAAAAGTAGCCTATAATACTCTCCGACACATAATCGTTCAATACATTTTCGGGACTTTCTCATGAAAACGTTTATAAGCGGATAATTTATATGTTGTCCTCATTCTAAAATGATATAATATCTCAGGTATGTTCATCCAAGCCTATATTCTATAGAAATATGCTGATCTTCTTTTGCTCTTTGAAGTTTAATGTTACTGAAATAGATTTATAGGTACTGAAAAACCGTGCAATGTTGTTATACGATATATTTTGTCAAATACAACTCCTTTCAGTTTTTGATAATTGAAAAGCAATATCGAGTCCTTACCCCATGCGCCGCGCTCCTTCTGTACAGGTCAAGGGTTCTCAAAGTATGCGCCGCGATGCCCTGATGCGCCGCAGAAAGTAAAGAGGGCGACTAAGGCCTTTACCCCGAAACCTTAATAATAAAAGTATTTGCAGATACAAATTAAACAAAATACACAAGTAAAATTAAACTAAATGCAATTTATAAAGAAACGGTATTTCTGATTTTAATACTTACTTATAAATTGGTAAATATTGTCGATAGTATTATATCGTCGTTAATATCTTCCACTCTGTATGAAATGTTAGGGCGACTAGATATCTATATTACTAAACTTGTAAGAGTGCCGCGCTCTGAAAACGATTGCGAACCATTGATGTAGGTTGTATTACCTCGTTATATTACTATATTAGCAATCCTTAACTTAGCACGTCGCAGCGAGAGATCAATTTTATTCTCAGTAGCATTCACCCTTGTGCGAGATTGCATTGTAATAGTTGTTTGTTACTAGGTGCTATTTTAAAATATGTGCATATGTTGTAGTATATGTGCGGCTGTTGCTGTAAATGCATGATCGTTTAATATGTGGTAGTAGAAAGTAAAATAATAATTACCTATGTATAAAGCTTGTCCTGTTTTCAACTCGAAATATTCTAAAATCCCGACGCACTTATTGTTTGTATTAGTTCCCCGATACTCTCCGCGGTTCAGTCTCTGCTAGCAACAGGTAATTCCTTCTCGTACACCTCCATTAATTATCTCGTGATTCATTAACAGAGACAATACTAGCTATAACTGCATTTTAGATGTTCGGCTTAGAGGAGTATTGTAGGTACGCGCAGTCGTGCCGCCGTAGTCTGGAAATACTAATTACGTGGAGGGCAGGGCGGCTTAAGAGGAACTAATTACACGCGCACCGCTTGACAATTTCCTTTATTTCGGTATTTAGCACAGCGGCGACAAGGTAAAAATCGCCAAAATTACGATGTGTCGCGTCATTCGATTAGATTTCATAGATAGCTATCATTTATTTCTCTTCACTATTTTATGTACGGTTATCTTGTCATTGTTGCTAACGTTAATGTAGCTGTAGCGGTCTTAAAGACAAAGTGTCTGTAAAGACAATTCTTTTGTCTAACACCAGAATCAAAGATATACTATTGACTAAGAGTAAAACAAAGGAAAACACACTTTAATATAGTTCAAGTTTTTGCACATACCTAAACGTGTTTTTGAACGGCGGAAAATCTCAGAGTGAAAAAATAAATTGCACCTCAGAGGTATAAATATAGTGTCTGAATATTTTGTCAAAGTCCTGTGTTTTACACCGTGCGCTGAATTTAATAAAGGAGCTCTACAGGTTCAATGTGATCTTGAAAGGCGACAAAATTAAATGATTGCTTGACATCCGTATCTGTTTGTGCTTACGAGATGGTACCGTACCGTAGCGTTGATAGGTATGTTTTTACGAGAGCCTTGCGTCAAGACTGGTCGAGTTGTCGTAGATTGGCGCTTTGCATGCATTTATAACGTATCAGTTGATATATATTGGGCTTATTGGGATTATATAGGGCCAGCTCCGTGGTCTTCGGCCGTATCATAGTATATCAAACGATAATTTAGGAATAACCTCGTTCGATTATATAATACTCTGCTGGAAGATGTGAATGTCAACGTCCAATGGCTATCAACGGATCTTAGGTCTGACGACTGTGTGCTGTGTTTATTCATAAAACATGTATGTGATTATGTGACTTTGGTTTAAATTAAAAAATAAATATATTTGTACTGCAACTCGTACGTGCCTTACCTATGTTATCCTTCTAAATGTATCCAGAATTGAATGCTTCATGTAATAATATGTAGCTAACATTACTAACACTTTATCCCTTGAAGTGCCTACGACAACAGCATTAACATAGCATTGATAGTTTAGCTTAAGCACTGACATAATTAATAATAAGTCAACATGTAATAATAACAAATATGAGTCTTGTTTACTTATATTATTATTACGTATTTCTACACAAAATTTCACGCATCCTAGAAGTAAGTAGACCCATAGAAGGCTTGCCTCACAGGTCTCGTAGGGGCGCGTCTTTGACAGAGACACTACTATGTGTTATTGTGTTATAGCGGTTAGTATCTTAGAACAATTATGAAAATTACACTGTACAACGGCGGACTTAATAAAGTT
This sequence comes from Lerema accius, assembly GCA_001278395.1. Lineage (NCBI taxonomy): Eukaryota > Metazoa > Arthropoda > Insecta > Lepidoptera > Hesperiidae > Lerema > Lerema accius. The sequence continues at coordinate 493,971 of LGAG01000042.1, read as the reverse complement.
TTAATATGACATGCTCGACTTTTAATTATTTAATACCCATTTTTATTTTTCTTTTTCCAATATTCTTTATTTAATCTAATCAAATTATATATATGATCAAATATTGTACAATGTACTATGTAATAACTTTTATCATTCTCGTAAACTCTGTGTCAAAGTACTACAATAGTTTCCTGTGTAGTAGCTACGAGTAACTTACAGATATTTTTGTAGACTGAGGAAGTATGTCAGTAAACACGTAAATAGTTCACATAATTATCCTAGATAACAAAGTTTTGAGTCCCATATTGAACAATTGAAACAACTACAACTATTGAAGGCGTAACCTTAACCTATCGTCAATATGGATCTAAACTAACTTTCATGAAATTTATCTTCTCAATAATTCTGGTACTATGATACATTTTAGTTATTCTATTTACGGAGTTATTCTATTTATAGAGCCCGATCTTCGAAATTGTTAACTCCGGGTCAGGGTTCCAGATGCTAATTCCGGACGTTTGCGGCAAGCTTAACGGCGTTTGAACAGCTCAAAATTCAATGATTTTAGTCCCGATTTTCAAACATAACTGGAATGTTTTCAAGCGTATTTTTATTTTTTCCACTTTATAAATATGTAAAAAATAAATTCAAGATATATAACAATCATGCATATTCCCTATTCAAAAATATTTATACGGCAAAAGAAAAAAGGTAACATATCCAAGAAGGATGAGTCCACTAGGGCCCAAGCATTTAACTTGCAACTCGCAGGAACTCCATCGGTCAATGTAACATTTTCCTGTTTACGTATTTCTTCTTTACGACTTTATTTTCTTGTTTATTAATATCTTGCAGGGTGTGGGAAATGAGAAAAGGGTTTTTTAATTGTGGCCCCGCGTTTGTTTCGTGTTATTTTCGTCAAAGTATAATAATACAATTTGCCACAAGTTATTATGACTCGCAAACAACATTCGCATTTCAACCTTCGTATGAACCCACTTTTATTAACTTCATCTGCATCTATTTATTATGTAAACTAGCTGACCCGGCGAACTTCGTATCGCCTCAAAAATCAATAAAAAAACAACCATGATAAAAATTCCGGATCGATTCATTAGATTACGATTACGTCTAAAAACTACG
>LGAG01000042.1:478342-489211 GCA_001278395.1 Lerema accius | reverse complement strand
CGATTTTCTTAAATCAACCCCTTAGTGGGTAAATATCACCGCAAAACTATAATTTCCGCAAGCAAAGCTGCGGGCAACAGCTCGTATTATATAACAAATAATAATAATAAATATTAATAATATCAATTTAACATAATTATGCTTATTCATAAGACATAAATGACTTAAACAGATTAAAAACGAAACGCAAGGAAAGAAGTTGTAGCAACAGTATTCATGATTTACCCTTACATCAAGTTCCTACGGGTAGCTTCGATCATAAATAGAGTGGTTTGAAACACAAAACAATTAGGTGTTTGTATAATTGAAAAATTAAAACAAAAAATAATTATTAATTCCAAAATGTTGTTACTTAAAACAAATGCAAAGGGGCAGATTGTTGGGTTTGGAATTGGAAACCAGTCTCACAAACTGCCCCGCTCATCTTCAACCGCAAAAGGAAATATTTATAATGGTACTTACATAAAGTACATGTAATATGTATGCTGTAATATAATCATCTATAACAGTTGCAATATCTAACATCACATTATAATACGCTAACCAGCGATTATACGCTAATTTATAACTTCGAGGTTTCAACTTACAAGTGCCTAACCTAACACATAAAGCATTTCCCATTACAATGTTCACAAAAGAGTATATATGTAGTTACAATTTTATTTAGTACTTACAGATAATAATCATAAGAGAAATACATACAACAAGCTTTTAGGAATACAAATATTTGATAATTTTGTCTAACATTTTGTCACACCTACGAGTACATTTGTTAAAAAATTATCCGTTTGGCTACAGAATACGTATGAAAAACATTTTTTTTTTTAATTTTGATGTTTTTTTGATCGGATGATTATTAGATACATAAAATTAGACTCAGACTACGCTACAGTAGAGGTGCTTTAGTAGGACCTCTAAATTAAGCCTTAAGTCATTTTTATACATATACAGTTCATTATTATTTATTAAATATCTACATGTGGCAATTTTATATATTTACTACTTGAGTAAATTCAAATTACTTCCATTGCACCTTCTTTATAAAGCTATGTAGGTACGAACTAGGACTACTTCTTCTATTAAAACACAACTTTATTAGCAAATATGAGAGCTCGTCATATAAGACAGTTCCTGAAAATTACTCATAAACTATATGAAATATGCCAATTAGTGAGCTGTACTCTTAACAGCTTACAGCTTTATCTAGTAGAACGATAAAAGGCTACCCTTACCATGAATGCAGTTTAAATAGAGATCGGATTACTGACATCCTCAAAAAGCGCTGCCATTAATAAATGCAGATAAATATATTAATTTAAACGTTAATAATAAACAATGCTGATTAAAGAAAGTTAATTCTTATAATTTATAAAATAGTACACTTTCCATTTTTGAATAAGATGCCAAAACATCATCCAAAATTCATCATCAGCTCTCCGGCCATATACTTATACGAGATTATACTATGTACATCGTGATTAAATAGCGTCAAGATGACTAGACAAAAATTAGCAGTAGTGTAAGACATAGTTAGCGGCTTAACATATTACTAATGTTATTACTACAATAAAATTTATCCTCTAATAATCATTTTTACTATATACTGAATTGGTACATTTTAATTTAATGGTCACTGATGTTGTCATTTATTTACTGCAAAACCAAATCGCTATTTCTGTTTTGTTTCGTTCAAACCATACCTTTCTAAATAATTTGTTTTGTTAATTTAAATGAAAATATGTGTTCATGCAGCATGTATACTTTTTTATGTGTCCAAAAGAAGTCATTTTTATTTCTAACGTCTCTAATCTAAAATCGCATTTTTTTTTCATTGACACCTATCCTATGCCACAAATTATTTTGTGTTTTTATTATTCTAATTAGAATTTTCTACGCTTTACCTTTGATTAAACATATATTTACATAAGTTAGACACTATCCTAACGCACACCTACTAAATAGGAAAGAATGTAAAATCATATAAAAAAAATAACGAATTTACTTTTGAAATTAATGTTTAGTTAAATATATTTACCTACCTACCTACTAAAAATTTTCCTTTTCGGCATTATGTCAAATAAGTAACTGGAAAACAAATGCTAAACGAGTGTTGTTTCAATCACTTACAAAATATCTACTGAAAGTCGACCAAAAAAGATTTTAATCTCCAAAATAAAAACAAACTACTGTTTAGTTTTGTATAGGAGTCCAACAACTAAAGGGAAATGAACATGTCGACGGGCTTTGTTTCAGGCAGGTGCACGGAACCAACGTATATTGATTCGCGTAAATAAATACTGCATTCATTTTGTATCCACGTTCTATTATGACATGAAAATGGAAACTTTACGAAACGGGGGCAGATTAAAAAAAATTGACGTGCATTGATACCTACATGAATAAATGATTTTTGATTTTGATTTGATGCCTATATGAATAAATGATTTTTGGTTTTAATTTGATTTTTGATTTTGAAACTCGGAACTTATGCGAATCCATCTTTTAGGTATCTGTTTTCGACCAAGTGCGAGGTCGGTCTCGTTCAACTGTCTATTGTCCGCCTTGCCTGCCGATTCAAGTTTAAAGGAAAGCTGTCACGGATTGGAAGACTTGACAGGCTAACGAGTAGGTAATTACGTGACTATGATACTCGATCGTGGGGATACGCATTTATTGGCAGATTGTAGTATATGTATTGAAGTTATCGCGAATGAAACAAAATTAAATAAAAAAGACATTACATATACATTATATCTATAAATATACCTACTGTATTTACATACACATATGGATTGATAGCGAAGGTAACTAGAAGCTTGAGGAGCTACGCTACATATCTATTTATTTTCAAGACCATTCTTATGTTAAAGTACCTACTAATGTACTGTACATTATTCGTATCCTAATTTAGAATGTTTACGCTTTACCATTTTGACGATATACAGCTTACTTAACTACCATAACTCTTATCCGTAATAATTTACACTGCAATATTTCAGGGAGTTTGTTTGAGTCAGGGAAAACACTATGTAGGAACACCTAGAAAAGGTTGTCAAGATATCACTAGAAAATCTATTCCCTTGTGCGTTAAAATGAATGTGAACATGAGGATAGCGATGACGCTAACATCAAGAGTAAAGTTTGTCTCTATAAAACAATATTATCCATGCTACAGGTGTTAATAGGGTCCCGTTCAACGATGCCATATATTTCTTAACAAGTCGGGATTTTGAAACTTTTTGGTGAAAAAAAGCGGGATAATAATGTCGAAAGCGCGACATAGTAAAAACAAGTAATGTATAATTAGAAGTTTAAAAAATTCAAAAGGTTTCAGTTGCCGGGTATTTTGTTTTTCTTTAATTTAATGGTTGATTACTAGTCCGACTTTTAAGTAACGTTCACGTGACAATAAATAACAAAAAATATTTTAATTAGATTTACCCTTTCTTTAGGTGTTTGATATACTGGTTGGTAAGTTAGTTTAGAATGAACATTTCCTGAACAAAAAACAAATACAATTATTGAATTTTATTCAAAAATAGTTTTATAATTCCTTAAAAGCGGGAAACAATCTGTCACGCGTGGGACATCTAATTTTGCATAAAAAGCTGGTAGTTCTGGTCCCGTTATGTCCTTTCTGTACGGAACCCTAAAAACCTTTTGGAGATTGAATGTTCACGAACAACGAAATTGAGGATTGGACTACCTACGTATCGTTAATGAATAAGATATTTACAAACACACTACTTAAAACACTACTGCCTTAACTAAAAGAATCCTATCACCTTTAAGACCGGTGAACAGGATTGCCAGGTTTAGTCGCCTCTTACGACTCCCTTTTATCCTGGCATGGGATTGAGGTTGGTATTCTTAAACCGCCCCAATACGGCTTTTGGTTTTCGATTTTTTATGCTTTTACAAAACTAACTTTTACAAAACTCTGTTGTTTCTTTACATCGTTAATTAGTGCATCGGCACACATGGCTAAATAGCGATTAGATGTGTGATCTTATGCATTTTGGACCAAATAAATTGTTAGTAAAAAAATCTTCTAGAGAAATTATTAACATGGAGTGTTCCTGTTGACGCCATACGTGACGATTCTACACATCGATCTACTAATGTTAATATTTATATAGAAAAAATAGGAAAAACTAATTCTATATCGTATCAGAAAAGATATACATAATTATATTTATGTTTATTATTATAATTATGTTTGGAGCAAAATTTATTAATGGCGATGACAGGAAATATATAGGTAATTCATCTACGTTCTAGGAAATCTATGCACCTCACGTTACGTTAAGTATTTAGTTTAAGCTTATATTTACGAGCAGCTTTTACGTACGAGTAACTAATGAGACGGGCGGTGCGTGTCTATAATGCGATCGATATTCCACTGCATTTATTTGTGTACAATCTACATCGTAGCTTTTGAAGCTACTGCATACAATCTACAAGACATATTCACATTATAATAGGAACAATTCTTTTATTCAACAAGTTTATAAGTAACATACTATCACTATCATTATTTTATACATAATAAATAGTACGTAATCAGGTTCTAGGAAACGGCACTATGAATTTCTACGGAAATTGTAAGTCGGGCGTTTCTAGGGTAAATGAATCAATTATTCATAGTGTTATTTTCGAAAAGGTGCATTTTCATACAGTTTAAAAAATATTTTAAAATAGGTAATCTATTTACATTTCGTTACATTAGTTTGCCACAAAATGGAACCCAAATTATATCTGATAAATAGACAATGTGCTGAGCAAAACGTTTAGGAACTGGGATAATACGATCAAAAAATGTACCTACTTACTGATGTAATCTCAATGTTTCATTGGAATCTCAATTGACGTAGCAATTTTCCGTTGATTTAAATATTACAAAGATCACGCTGGTATTGATGCTATAAAAAACTGTACCTAAAGAGCAAATTTAATTGCCTAGCCTATCAACTACAGCGCATTCATTGCGCCTACTGCCTACGTACGTCAACTACGATTATTTAAATCATAAATTATCGTATCTCTTTGACATTTCAATTGAAATGACTACAAATCTACATATTGATATGTATAATCTTGTTATTGATGTCTATTGGAGACGTCTCTATTGTTAATAACTGTGTATGTTTAAACATAGTTGTTTATACTATATCGGAACAATAAATTTTCATTTCTATATCGATTACCTACTACGTACTCATAATCATAAATGAAATATCCTAACTGCAATCGATGCCGCAGACCTCGAAACACGTCTTAGAAACTAACCTAATGCACAAATAGATTTAAAGAAATAGCGATTTGGTTGATAAATCGATAGCTACGACTTACCTCAGTGGTTAGGATCCCGATGTCGGCCGGCCATCAGTAGTGGCAGCCAGTGCTTCCTCAGCGGTTGTAGGTTCGGTCACAGCGTCACAGCGGCACTCGCCATCATCCACACCATATCTACCACCAGTGCGTTGTCACTGCAATTGTTTTCCTAATACTAACAGTTTCTATTGTTAACCTACATATCACATCCATCCATAAATTCTTGACAACATCAGAAGACATTTCAATACGTTCAATATACCACCAGTTATAATGCTTCAGGGGACACGTTTGAGGGTGTCGACTTGAAATTTGGTTTACGTAAAAGTCCAAAACCGCTATACTATGTCTACTCTATGCAACTTTTGTACTTTCTACTCTACTGTAACAAAAAATAAATATACGTGTAGGTAATAATTTTAATACTAAGAGCGAATTAAATAATTTTTTTTCGATACCATAAATATTTTTTTTTTCTCTACTTATGAAAACGACATGAAAATAGTGTAGAAAATTTGACTAATACAAGTATTATTTATTTAGCAATGGACGGTCGTGGGGGGGATGTTTTTATTTATTTTGAAGTAAAAATTTTGTAAAGGACGCGGTAAATAATTAATAAAATACTGATTATACTATATGAGAATGGACCCTATAATATACATTTATCGGCGAGGCCTATAAACATATTTCAAGCCCTATAAACATTTTACAAGCAAACATCTAAATAAATGGGATAGTCGTAGGTATTTATAATACATACTTTTTGCTTGAAAGGCCTCCAATTTCTTCACAAATCACTTCTATTAATTTATATTCCTAATATAGTTTGAAACATTATCTTATTGTGCCTTTATAAGTCGATACAGTTACATAGTCCAAAAAATATTTTATCTATATTCTGTCATTATCTAAAAGAGTAAAATAGGGTTTATAGAATTGTTAACAACCTTCCCAAGTGTTAAGCAACAGTAGAAAAGTGATGTTGAAAATTTTCCGTAAAATACAAAGTATCCTATGTTATTTAACGATTTTTGGAAAGTCATCACCGGGAGGGACAACAGAAAGCTTGCACGTTTGTATGAAAACCTACCTCATTTTGAACCAAGCACTTTGCAAATTAATATTTGGATTAATGATTGAGTACGAAACCCAATTCTAAGTTCTAAGTGGGTATAAAATAAGGATTGAAAAATTGTTCAAAAGTTCGACTTTTAAGTAAGTTTCATAATAGTTATTAATTTTGGGTTTTTGGGTTAGAAGTAATGCAACATTAATCCACAATTAACGATTAGATAGTACCTACATATGAACTTATCTACTACATAGACGATAGTTGTAAGTTTAAAGATTAAATTCTACAATATACGTATACACTTAGTAAAAATATATTTTGTATGAAGTATAACTATTTGTTCCAATAGCAAATACAATACATATTTTTTATTATAATATAATGGATAAAGTAGATATATTCACGAAGTAAATGATGGATTCGTTATACAAACTCGATACAGAAAATATTGTTTAATACGTTTGCATAAAATATCTCTATCGAAAATATATTTTTTGTTTTTTTTTGTATTTATGTATATTTAGTAAAATGTGTACGTATATGTTACTCGCTCCTGATGTTATTTTTATTTAACGATGTTTTGTCCATTGTGTCTGGAAATAGTTGATGTTAAAAGTATAGTTACATGACACTAACCAACACCTAACGCACAACAAACACCTATTTTAATTCACATATTTATAAATAGTAGCAGTGTTGAGACCGTCATCTTACCACCAACGCTTACAAATCTCCATATCTGCACATCGAATACTTTCTAGGTCAAGTGGGTATCATACTTAAAAAATATTCTAACAGACTCGTTACACAAATATTAATTTTAAAATAACTTAACGGGTTTTGGAACATTAACCCCTGTTTATGATAGATAAGCGACGTCCCAGGCTTTAATATTAGTTTCAAATTTTCAATTACTGTGATATTAGTGTCTTCCATTTTATATTCAAAACTATAATTTCCACTAGCAAAAGTGCGAGAAACAGCTAGTTAGTTACATTTACTTAATGTAATGAGTAATTTTAAAATGTAAATAACATGCTACCGCGCAGACGAGCCGCCTAATTTACCTACTTAAAACTGTCATCGTGTCATCGATAAACTTCTGGCTAATAATTCATGAAACATACTTTTATTAACTACGACTACTTTTTACGATAGTCCAATATTCATAAGTCCAATGTTTCAATCATAAATATTTGAATAACTTCGTAAGTCAATAGGAACTAATAGTATTATGATGTTGTTAACTTTCTCGGTAACTGACTGGAGTGCTACGCATCTGTAGAACATTAGAAATGGGCCGCGCGGCGTGCACAGTTTCGTTAATTTAATCATAAAGATGTGCTTGCTGCCTACGTCTCCTCGCTCCATTGCGACGAAACATCCGTAGTAACCGTCATATCCATGAAGATTTGCGTTTACCGATTACATTGATGCGTACTGGATAGGGACGCCCCAGCTCAGTGGTGGATTGCATCGGATCAACAACGGCCCGGCTCACATCAACGGTGGAACGGCGGGAGTCAACGACGGGCCGCCTTGAGTAAAAAGCGGGCCGTCTCGTCTCAGCAACCGGGCGCCTTAACTCAATTGGGGAGCGGCCCGGCTCCATAGCAGGGCACTCCGATACGGTAACGGGCCGCCCCGGCTCGACTGTGGCTCGCCTACTCTCGACGGCGTAGCGTCGTCTGGGCTCCGATGGAAGAATTCTGTGATCGGCACTAGAGCGCGACGGTTCGGCGAAGGATTGCCTCGGCTCGATGCTGGCTCGCGTTCGCATATACGAGCCGTGGGATGTTCCAGGCAGCGGTGGATCATCGGAGATCTCTCGGTGAGCTGTCGAGGGTCCTGGTTGTGGGGAGATATCTCGTAACGCAATTGTTTCGGAGACGCTGCTGACTGCAGTACCGCGGCGCTGGCGGCTGTTGTCGAATGTCCACCGCATGATGTAGTCCCCGGATCCACGACGCGTCCGCCGCGGGTTCGGCCTCCCGACCGACACTTCGGCGCACGTCGCGTCTGTCCCGGTACTCGCGGCCGAAGCTGAGGACAATCGTAAACAATCCTAAAATTGCCCCCGTAAACTAAGAAAATAAATGCATTTAATTTTAACTGGCTTCCAAAAAGGAATTTTTCTTTAAGGAGGTATGTTGGCAATCCGTAAGGGCATTAAGTGAGATCAATGAGGCAAAAGATCACTTGACTTACAAGAAATCTATTTATAATTAGACTGGTCATTGTTACGTACACTTTGTAATCCAAGAACTTTTAATTTGTCAGATGTTTATATGTAACATTTATTAATTGAATATTAATTGTTTTTATTTAAAAATAGGTTATTCGAATACTATATTGTTCTCATTCGCCAGCCACAAATTACATAGCAAATATTTTCACTGGAGAATTGTTTCAGAATCCCAATGCTTCTACAAATAATAGCAAAGCGCAATTTCGATTCGAATTCGTGACAATAGCGAAAGCTTTTGGCTGTAGTTGAATTATAATATTCAAGGTCTACTATCGTCATATTACAATTTGTTTGTCCTAAATACTGCTTCTGTACCTTAAACTGAAGCAATATCAATTGAGAACGATAAATAAATACTTTTAATATGATTACAAAATATCCTACTAACAGAATTAAAATAATAATTTTCAAAACTTAAACCTACTTCAAAAAAGTTAGGTGAAAAGTATGAGATACCAAATTTTATAGGTCGGTGCGGTTTACATACGTAAGCTATGTAATATTGTCAGTGGGCAAAATAAATTGTAGACCCGTAATCCTTTATTTAAAACTTTTCATTGAACTCTTTTGAAGTTAGTTTACTTTTTTCAATTATGTATTGTAAATTGTATCATAGTTGATAAAAATATAGTGATAGACAGATTAAACCACTGATCCTAAATACCTACATGTGACATTATGTAGTGTGATGAAACACCTAGATACCGCTAGCCAAGCCACCGGGCCATTACTGAATATTGCGGAGCCGATGACCTTTTTGGGGAGGGATACTTTTTTATACTTTAACAACTTATTATTTTTGTACTAGGCTTGCTCTCCGAACAAACAATTTTTCTTTAAACCACAAACAATAAAGAGCACTTACTAGTGACGCTACAGGTGCGGCCCTCGTTGGCGGGCGATCTGTTGAAGATCCTGTTAAATGTATGTGCGATTCTCCTGAAGCACGGCACTCTCTGGACCAAAGCTCGTCGAAAGTTCTGCCCCGTGAGGCAGTATAGGAAGAAGTTGATGCCGAAGTTAGCGTTGAACATCATTGTGGCTACGTTTTGGGCCGTCAGCCACTTATCGTCAAAGTCTCCCGAATCCTGGCAACAACATAATTGTTACCTGTTGTCGATATTATGTTGTGCTATTAACAACGCCACCGATGTGTAGGAGTTAGGGTGGTTGTTATTGTGTACCGGTAGGGATAATAATATAAAATTGATTTCCATGTGTGTTATTTACAGTCTGTCTCTTGATATATACAGGTGCTTTGAAACAAGTGTGCCTTATTATAATTCATATGATAATACGCGGTGCAAACGGCAATGTGTATTTATTAAAGCCTAAGTACAGGTAAAGCTGCATAACGTCACTAGCTAGCACAGAAAAGTATGTTGGTGAATCAAAATAAATATATAAATTTGTGTTTCCAATGCCAAAACAAATCGTTTGATACTGTTGATATAAAACGCGTTGATATCTTATAATCTTATATAAAAAATACACTTAGCCTGAATGTTGTAGTTTAACCTACGAGTATGTATTAAACAAAGAAAAGTAGTAAACAAACGGTTGTGATAAGGTGCGGAAGTACAGTCAGTGTTCCGTACAAAGTAGGTTGGGGAGTTAGACAGGGAGGGCGGCTGCTGTCACCGAGGCTATTGTACCTGTATATAAACCAGGCCCAGCGGAGACCAAACATACACATACAACCATTTTTATAATGCACGAGCGTCCTGCTCTATGAGCGCAATATAGTGTGCTTTGGAGTAATATGAAATGTTCCAGCATGTATATTTTTAAATTCACTTAAAATATTTTTTCTTTAAGCCCAATCTATGTTGTTGTTATTGAACTCTAGTAAACTACGTAAAATAGTAAAAAGACTAACCATAAATTTACTAAGATCTATTTTATGTGGAAACCGCTTCGTCGATTTGCGAAACAGGTGCGTCTGAAACAAATGAAAAAATGTCAAGTGCGAGTGGTACTCGCGCACCGATAGTGACCAACATTTTATATAGGCTAACATGTGTCGTCATGGTTCAAATATTTCGTTAATACATTATTCGAAATGTCACATAAGAAAGGAGACGGTCCATTTTTGACATACATTTGTAAATTAAATATAATGAAAAAAAATCATGTAAGTATATCAACGGGTTATTCCCGTTGGCTCCCATTCCCATTCTCACCCGGCCCACTAGACCCCGAATTCCTATTT
>LGAG01000042.1:464672-477074 GCA_001278395.1 Lerema accius | reverse complement strand
GAATAAATCAATATTCCTTATTCATTTTGGTATAGATGATAAAAATTGAAATTTCTGATTTATTCCATTGTATTCACATTACTGCCAATCTGGATGCCAAAGAACTTAAAATTTCACTCACTTTCCGGTGTCTGATTGAGCTAAAATTTTACACACTGGTCCAGTCCTGATGACAATGCATGTTTATAATAAGCATGATGTGATATTGCTACCAGGATTGGCTCCAGACGAACTCCTCAACGGTTAACAGTAGGGACTTGATATTTTGCAATTTTTAACTTTTTAGTTCTTTTTCTTATTAACAAGTAATAAAACCTTGTTTTTAAGACAAACAATTTTTCTTTTAATATCATGTTCATGTTTATGACAATTGGAACACGTAGACATGTATCGCGCAAGTCTCAATATATGACATACCTATTTACATAAGGGGGTTTTAAACGGTTCGTGTAAAATTACCCACGGTGCTGCTCGCCAGTTCTGTTGGCTTGAACATGGTTTGACACACTATTGCATACATTTATATATGTTTTTAGGGTTCCGTACCTAAAAGATAAAAACCGGGACCCTATTACTAAGTCTATCTCATTTGATGAAAATACGAATATTGGAGGAGATTAAGCCACGGGCGCCGCCAGCAGTAATTTTAACCAATATTTCAAAACAAACATTTAATTGTTCAATTGCCAGTTAATACACGCAACCTGTACACTATTTTGCATATTAAATATATAAGCAGCTTGCGATTACGCTCGCGTGGATTTGAAAAAGTCGCAATTTTTACAGATCCGTAGAAAAATCAGAACCTTTATATATTATGCTACATTGTTCTTAAGCCTAGCTCAGAGACCCTTAGTCTCGCTTAGTCTCGCTTTGCTTGATAGCGAAAATTCTGGGACGTCACCAGCTTTCTTTTGACAGAATGTAATCTCGATAATGCCGTTTGCCGAATGCGATAGACAGGTTGTAATCGTTGGCGACTCATAGCGCTAAAGAAGATCGAGCGGAAGAAGATATTATGCGCGTCTTAAAAAAATACCAAGATTCGACGAACGGATGGACATGTGAAAAGTCCGTTACGAGTTTTATACGGAACCCTAAAATATTTGCACCAGGTCGACAAGATATATTTCGTCCTTGGTATCCGTTGCATTCCCACTAGTAACACTACCCACTAGTACACACGAACCGATTTCAAAAGTTAATTGTAACTAAATGTTTATAATAAGTTTAAAGATTTAAGTAACGTGTTCTGTAATATTTTTAATATCGTTTCCGCGTCTGAGGACAACATAAAGAAATAGTTAGGATAATGTAAATATTAAAATCGCTTACCATGTCGTAAACGTAGCCACATACTCGCAGGGTGTAAGCTGGGCAGTTAAACAGCACGAAAATACTGGAGACGATGAGAAGCATGTTGGTGATGCGTCTTTGAGACCGCAGATAGATGAAATCGCCGTCGCCGGGCTTGCACTGGCTCATCTTAGCCGCCGCACGCAGTTCTTCCTGGGTTAGCTTTATTCGATTTCTTCCCAATTTGTATACTACCACGGCGATCCAGGTGTTGAAGAATATAATCAATATCAGTGGTATCGTGAACGTGACCGTGGTGTCCACCCAGTTAAATTTGGCAGCTTGATCCAGCTTCTCTCTGTCTACGTGGCACACTTGGTTCTCCGAGGCGGCAAAGTGGATTACGGGGAGATTGATCAACATAGACCCCGACGTCAACGCGATTATTATGTACCGGGCCCTCCTCACGGTGCACACGGATGATCGGTGAAGTGGATAATGTACAGCGATGAATCTTTCGACGGTGAAAGCCGTTACCAGCCACGAACTGAGGCAACAGGTTACGTACGATATGTAGACGAAACACTTGCAGTACGCGCCGCGATTGAATATGCTGTTGATTTGCATCGTGCTCAACCACGGTGGAAATAGTTCTCCGAGAAACAGCGAGTCGGATATTGCGAGAGCGGATAAATATTGGCTCGTCGATTGATGTTTTAATTTGCTGGTAAAAAAAACGTAGAGCACCATGATGTTGCCGCTGATGCCCAGGATTATCAAACAAGGAGTGAAGTATATGTCTATCGAACTGCCCACGCGTATCACCACCGTTTCGTATGTTATATTGGTATTATTTATATCCTCCAAAGTGGAATTCTCAATTTCGACGGAAATATTTAAAATTTCACAATATTCTTCAAACGAACAGTTGTTTCCATTTTGATGACGACGATTAAAATCGGACATACTAGACGGCATCAACTTAAAAGCGAGAATCAGGACCGCCAATCTCGAATTTCGCATTTTTAAAATAAACATTGTCATAACGAAGTTTAGTAACATTTTAAGTGTTCCCTCGTAAGCGGCACATCGGAAACTGATGTTGAGGCGCGCGGCCGCCGCGTCTCCCGTCGTTAACTGAAGTCAGAAGCCGGGGTGCGCCTTTTATAGGCGGAATCGTGACGCCCTCCTGGCCCTACGGAGCCTGCACGCTGCAGCGTGTAGCCCCCCGCGCTTAGCCCTCATCCGCGCGCCCGTTCGCGGCTCGACTCCACTCGCGCCGCCTACTCATATAATATATTATATATTGACGTTACACATACGACGACCTTTACAAAAACTACATAAGTAGCCGTCTCACAATATTACTTCTTATGTAAACTAAAGTTTCCCGGTTGCTTATTTACGTACACGGCGTAAGTACCTGTTGAATGTTGCCGCCACGACGCAGCTCTGCGGCGTAGTTTACAAGAAAAACAAACTTTTTATGGATTTATACTTAATCTCTAATCCATGTCTTATCTCTATATTATTAAGATTTTTGTATTAATAGACACAGTGTAAGCTGGCTGTAAATTCTAATTTGCTTTCTGAATTAAAGTTAATACTAGGCTTACGCTGTTCGGGCGTGTAAATTCAAACAAATATTTTTTATTAATAAGGCTCTAACTATTATTGTATGATGATACTCACTAATGATAGTGAAACGACCTTTTTACTCTTAGGAGGAGTTCAGTGAAAAATACAAATACGCTAGGATTTTATATGATTATTAAGAAATCAAACGTAGTATAGGTAGGTATGTATGTTTGCCGACTGCATACGCTTTTTTAATTTAGAACTATGCTACAGCATACATTACTGACGATATTATTTAAACGATCTCTGAATATTATATTTGACAAGATGAAGACGTGTAATGTAAATAGTAATAACACAGCTGTTATTACCTACTTAAAAAATCGCACCACTTTAAAAAGTAGTTGGGCACCGAGAGTTAAAGGGTTCAACTTGTAATGCCTGATGGTGTTAAGAAGCAATTGTTTCGGATGCGGTTACTGAAGCATAGTTTCCACGAAGCGAAGTGCGGCGCGCCATAATTAAAAACTTTCACCAAACTTGCATCGTTATTTCATTTGCATTATTTATTTAGTTTACGAATATTGTTCTCCGAAGTTTTATTTCTGTGAAATACGAAATCGACACAGTTCTACAACATTGAATAGGTTGTAGGTGCTTCTACCTATAAATAATTTAGTAATTCCTACTATCTCTCCTCTAATTAAGGTTGGAAACAGTGCAGTGCTTTTTATATGTAACCTTCAGGTTACACGTCTTCGACAGTATTACATTTGTAAATGTATTAAAATTCCTTAATTTGTCAAATGCTTCTGCAAGGCTTTGAAATTTTAAGTGGAATATTCGTTGTAATTCGCGAACAAATCCCTAAATCAGTAAATGGTCTTAACAGACCCATAATATTCTTAATCAATTTACCCAGCAATACCAAATACGATGAGATAAACGCAAAACAAGAAACAGCCACTTACAAGGGAGGCAGTCTAAATAATTCTATTTCAAATATTTTATTCCGTCACTTTGTCGGCGTGAAAACATGTAGGTATCTTTCCGTGTGAGACAACAGCTTGTAGTTGATATTTCATTTTAATAATTCATGGCTATAACTATATCACAACAGTGATTATAGTTATTCCCAAATAAGTATAATAAATTCACGCTTGTTTGTAAATCTATTAAGGGCTTAGTTTCAGGAGCTGAAAGGATTGTACGTTATTACGATGTTACGTATCAATGTATATGTTACCGGCAATGTGTATAATCAGGTATTCTATACAATGCCTAGGCAATGTATAGAATGCCAAAAACGGTCAGGCAATGTATGAAATAATAATCATTTCATACTTTGCCTAGGCAATCTATACAATGCCGAATGCGCAGTCGGCAATGTGTGTAATACCTGCTATACATTATTGGCCATGATAGGCGATTATACCCGAGCACAATAATGTTAAAGGGCTACTTTAAGTAAAATTCAATATCGGTGTCGCGGTCACGGTTTTTGGGAGTGCTGATTGCGATTATAACATCTCATTTAAGATCCAAGATGGCTGACACAATTTCTTTAATAAAACTCAATATCGGTTTCGCGGTCACGTTTTTTGAGGGTGCTGATTACGAATATAACACCTGTTTTAAGATCCAAGATGGCTGACACATTTTTTTTAGTAAAACTCAATATAGGTGTCGCGGTCGAGGTTTTTGGGGGTGCTGATTGCGAATATAACACCTGTTTTAAGATCCAAGATGGCTGACACTATTTTTTCATAAAACTCAATATGGGTGTCGTGGTCACGGTTTTTGGGGTTGCTGATTACGAATATAACACCTGTTTTAAGATCTAAGATGGCTGACACAATTCTTTTAGTAAAACTCAATATGGGTGTCGCGGTCACGGTTTTTGGGGGTGCTGATTACGAATATAACACCTGTTTTAAGATCCAAGATGGCTGACACTATTTTTTTTTTAACTCAATATGGGTGTCGCAGTCACGGTTTTTGGGGGTGCTGATTACGAATATAACACCTGTTTTAAGATCCAAGATGGCTGCCACAATTTTTTTTGTAAAACTCAATATAAAGATGTGTAAAACCCACTGAAACAACGTGTCAGCCATCTTGGATCTTAAAACAGGTGTTATATTCGTTATCAGCAACCCCAATAACCGTGACCGCGACACCCATATTGAGTTTTACTGAAAAAAATGTGTCGGCCATCTTAGATCTTACAACGGGTGTTATATTCGTAATCAGCATCCCCAAAAACCGTGACCTCGACACCCATATTGAGTTTTACTAAAAAAAATGTGACGACCATCTTGGATCTTACAACAGGTGTTATATTCATAATCAGCACCCCCAAAAACCGTGACCTCGACACCCATATTGAGATTTACTAAAAATATTGTGTCAGCCATCTTGGATCTTAAAACAGGTGTTATATTCGTAAACAGTACCCCCAAAAACCGTGACCGCGACAGCCATATTGAGTGTTACTATAAATCTTACGTGAGTCTTAGCATTCCCGGCCGCCCTGGTCTGCCGTCATGGGAGATTAACAGTTAATA
The DNA here is from genome assembly GCA_001278395.1 of Lerema accius. Taxonomy (NCBI): domain Eukaryota; kingdom Metazoa; phylum Arthropoda; class Insecta; order Lepidoptera; family Hesperiidae; genus Lerema; species Lerema accius. The sequence goes on along the minus strand of LGAG01000042.1, from coordinate 471,633 downwards.
ATGCTATGCCGCCCCACTGCGGCTCTATATAAACTTGATAAGTACTTCCCTAAAACTAGATAAATAAAAGTATAAATTGATTTCACACATTTCCGATGGACCAACTGGTATTCTATACAATCCCTAGGGATTGTACACATTGCCTAGGCAAAGTATGAAACGGGCAATCATATTCGTAATATTTCATACATTGCCCAAATGCCCCAGGCATTTTATACATTGCCTAGGCATTGTATACAATACCTGCATTTAACACATTGCCGGTAACATATAAATCGAATTTACTTTTTCACTCTGCATCAACACTAGCAAATACAGTTTATAACAATGTTATTTTTAGAAAGATTTCCATTATTTCCTTTTTAGATCTTGTAAACAACTTTTTTATAACCTCGTATTTAGTACTTTTTCGATAAATAAACATAATTAGTTTTCAATTATTTGGCTGAGACCAAAATCAGGTCTATCTTGGCTTATTACTCTACTATTACTTCAAATAAGTTCAGTCAATATGTAGTTTTGTAAATACTGTAGTGTTGTATAGTTTCAATAAATATTTTATATAAAAAATAAAAATTTAGAGAAGCTCAATGTTTTACTGATTAACATTTTAGTTAGTAAACGAAATGAAACCTCAGGCAATAAATGAATACAAATTGCACACAATAATCAGGTGATAGAAAAGTTATTTAATTTCATACGTCTATCGCTTTTGCTTCGTCGCAAATTAATGTATGGGGGGAATCCTAAAAATGAGTTTTGTTTTATTTATTCCACGAGGAATTTGAACCAAGTGTACCTGTCCGTAGCCGTTAGTAGAAGAAGAATACTTCACGGAAGTTTCTACCGCTTCATTAGGAAGTTATTAAAGCGGTAGCGTAATTTGACTAAAATCAACTTGTAATCAATTGAATGTCGGTGATATCAGTCGTGGTGTGTAGTGGGTGATGTGTGTGTGTCTGTGTGTGCAGGGTCGGAGAAGGGGCGCGGCACGCTGGACGTGCTGCTGTGCACCACGTACTGCCGCTCGCAGCTCTACCTGTCGCGGCAGCTCTCCCAGCTCCATCCCGAGCTCACCATGCCCATGTTCTCAGGTCAGTGCATTACATACTCCAGTTGAGTCATCTTCGTCACTTCGTGCCGAGCGCGTTTATAATATATCTGCCTCTCTGTGTATAAAACATAATTGGCTTCCGTACTATCCTTACACTATCCCTTTATTGTTATTGCATTCACGACGTTGAAAGCCAGGGGAGGCTTTTCTCTTTTTGTTATTTAATTAGGTCTTAATTATTATCACCGTTACCGTTTTTTTTCATAATTTTCATAACAGCCGGAATAGAAAATTAAATAGTTATAATAATAACGTTGTTTGGATTTGACCAGACCCGACACGTATTGTATTTAATTATTTAGTACCACGAAACTCTGTTTCGATTAAAGAAAAAATAAAAGAAAGCATATAGCAATAGAAGCAATATTAAACCCTTTCGCAGACAGTATAAACGGTTAGTAATCTCTCGACACGTTCTCTGACGCGAGCGATGATATCGCTATCAATCCCGTGCACGGGACGATCCGATCCTGCACGCTAATATGATAATCGGGTACTACTGCGATACAAAGCTCGATCCGATTCGAAATTGACATTTACCTGGTAAGCTTTGAATTGAGTAGGTATGCCTTAAAATTTCGTTCCGTGTTCCGATTATTATTAGTATGTATTACGAATTAATCAGTACAAATATTATTTAATGATATTATTATGTTATACTGTATGTTATTATTTGTGACTTTGTTTGTCGAAAGTAAACTTCGAATGTACTGATTTGGTTAAATAAAATAATAGAATGTTACGATATGATTATATGACTTTATATTATTTCGTACAACATATTAATTCAGCCTCCGCGAAGTGAGTAGCGTCCAAAACGTATTAATTAGATTTCTTCCACATGGAGTGCGGTGTTTGTTTGTTGTACGCGTAGTGTGTGTTGTGCAGAGATCACGGCGCGGTTCCAGACGGCACGCACGGAGGTGCGGCAACTGTTGCTGCAGTACTTGCTGCCGTGGCTGGTCAACATCGAGCTGGTTGACCCCAACGTGCCACCCACCAACCCGCTCTCATACATACAGGTACGTTTCACTAGCGTGTACACTGAAACAATTTAACCTCCATGTTTGCAAGTTAATCCCTGCAACATTATTTTTGCCTCCTGTGTAGTGTACAGGTAGATGTGGAGGGTTATTTGATGCGACTCGGACGACTACTATTCTACTATTTTGCTCGATCGATTGGAAGCTAAGTAGGTACACAGGATATACCTTGTACTCTAGGCTTCAGAGATAAAATTTAATGATACGTATTATTAAAGTGCCTAGCTTATTTGTTACTGACTGATCCTTCTTGCTTAGAGCCGGCTTTACTGTTCCCAACTTAGCGTTGTTCTCGTATTTAGATTTTTTTATTTTTTTATTGAGGTAACAAACAGCATTATTGGATACAGTTAAATCATAAAGCTAAAATGGTTAGTGACGAAAGTTTACATTGATAACTGATACATAATATTGTCTACTAAAAACCCGTCCTTGCTTCGCTTCGACTAACCTACGCTTAAGTAAACGTATTGTTTTTTGCAAAAATATTAGATACTGTCTGTGTATCTTACTACCTCCGTATAGAATTTAATCGAAATCGACCCAGCATTTTGGCCGTGAAAACGGAACATAGACAAGGTTCACATTTATAATATTAATAAGGATAAGTATTTAAAGCATCTGCAGGTGTCCAGCCAATGTATTTTTGTTTTATATTTACGTTGCTATGCGATTTGCAATAAGCACTCGACAATACATATATCAATATCTAATAATATTTTGATAATGAAAGCGACTTACCAGTGCCACATCGTAATGTTTGTTGCTAGTCAATCGTAACAGAAGTCGAAACTATTGTATGGACAAAGCTAATTAAGTTACTAACTAAGATGCCGCTCTGCTACAAAGACTTAAGTATAATTACCTGCACACTGTTTTGAACTTATTGCACATTGTCTCGTTACATATTATAAACGTATGCGTATAGTATGTGTCGAATATATTTGTCAATGCTAATGCTCTATTTTTTGTATCTGCGATGCGAATTAAGAAAATAGCACCTACTTGAAAATTGCGACTCCCAATATTTCCATTAATATAATTTTCGCATTAGGTACATAATGTGTACAACTAAATACTTTAATACTTAATTTTATACACAGTTATAATCGTAAAAAATATGAATAAGTTCCGAACATCGGTAATGGTTTGTCGTTTGTACGCGGAAAGTTATGTTATGAATCGCCAACACTCTAATATTTATTTTTTAAATCTGCCAAGTGCCTGTCAAACCTCGCGCGTCTAGTGTTTCGTGGTTGATTAATAATTCGTTTACCTGTTGAGCCAGCGTATTGGAATATAATATTTGCTACTGCCGTCATTTTTTCGTTATTTAAATCTTTTAGGCAGCGCGGAGGTTGAAGACCGACACGTGTCTGAAAAATATGCACTTTAGACACAAAAAGAGTAATATTTTGCGAATTTATTCCAGAAAAGATAATGGTTCATTTATTGATCAGCAAACGTTCCTACGAAACCTTAAAAAGAAGACAGCAGATGCACCGCTTTATTCGTTTGTGTGAGTTATCGACCGCCTGCAATTTTCGTAGCTCCGCTCCAATGGAGGAAAAATGTGATTAATAGGACTATATTGCCCATCTGTATTTGTGAGTGGCCGAACGCGGCGACCCACGTTAGTCCCAGTACCTACTAACGGTGTAGAGATCGATAAAATAGAAATGCACTTTGGAATTGTAAATTCTACGAAGAACCACTCGAAGTAACTAATAGTGTTCTATTGAAACGGCGACTAATTTTCAATTGATTGCTATCTTGTACATAAATAAGAAAATTGCTCTTCGCTGGAAACCATGTTACTTAAGGTATCTGATCCGGTTATAATGAATACATATTTGTGTTCGTAGCAACTAAATGAATTTCAACATTATGTTCACAGCTAACTATTGTGTAACGAACTAACTAATAAAGCTGCAGTACACGTGACAGTATCTTTTTAATTAGTAGTAAGCAACACCAGGAGCGCGCCTCGCATTACATGTTCGCTCGGCACGTTCACAGTTCGCACATCAAATATGCGGATCAATTGTATACAACACTAGTTGAACACGTTGTATTTCCTGTGGCGATTTTCGTGTCACGTATGTATGTAACATATTTTGTGACAACTCGATAAGTCCGCCTACTAATATTATATATCTGAAAGCTAATAATGACATTAGGCAATTATGGTTTTCTGTACACGATAACTGGTTTACGCATTTTCCATATTGTATGTTCCCCAAAGACAACTTGCACTTTTTTGTGAATAAGATATTTATTAAACAGATTTCAATGAAACCATGTCCTAGATTATAATATCATAATATTAGGTAGACTTCACTGGATGAATCCACTTTACCGCGGGCGAAATCGTAGGCGGACCTTAGTTATCAATATTTATCGGTTCTGTGAAATTGAAAGCATATTCACGCTGTAATAAAGTGAACAATGCAATTAACAGATTGCCAGTATTGTATTCCAGATGCGGTCGGATGCTTCATCGATTGTAAATATAACTACGTGTCATAGGTACAGCACCGAATACAATATGAAATAATTTTCTCGGAACAAGCGACGAAATTGTGTCCTATGAATTTAATTACTATATCATCAAATTTTGAGATTTTTCAGAGTGGAAAACAGCATAATATAAAAGTATTGTTACATACTTTTATAGTTATTTCCTTAGTTAGTCAATATTGCACTGAAAATGTTTTAACTGTAGGCTGTTAGTAAATAAAAAATAGTTCAGATAAAAATATGTGTATACTGGCGTGCAGTTATAATGACAACGAGTCGGATCAAATCCGTAGTAATCCGCGCTGCGGATGACCGCTGAATTAATCTGGTAAACATTACAAATTAACGTCGGAAAAATATCTGCGTGAAGCTATTAACAATACGACTCCACACTGAACTACGACATAATTATTGAAACAAATTTTTGTAACAGTTTTTAATTTATTAATTTTCATATAGGTACACAAGTATAATGAAACGAGTATAATAAAATAAGTATAATATTTTGGTTGAATTTGTTGAATGTCCTTGAATATTACGTCATCAATTTCAAAGCCTTCTTAGCTCAGTGGTTAGAGCATTGGTCTCGTAAACCAAGGGTCGTGGGTTCGATCCTCACAGAAGGCTTACCGCTTTTTTGTCAATTTTGTATCTACTGAACAATATATATGTATATTATAGGTTGAAAAAACGTTGTTATTATATTATGGATTACGTATTTATAGTCTATTATGTAACTTAAATTAAAAATAATTTATCATATTTAATAAAATGAATGCCTCTTTTTTGAAGTTAATAATAAAATACATAATTTCCGTGTATTTTACATGATATATTACAAATGTGTAACCGCGTAACTATTTCGTAGCGTCGAACGTAGACGTTCGTAGCAAAGCGCTACGAGTGCAATACATTGAATTTAAGCTCACTGTTACGGCAGCGATTATTTTTATTTTTTTGTCTTTCATCTTATCCTAAGCTTGGGTCTTCGTCGTCACAATAAAGGAGGTTTGTAACAAGTTCCTGAATACAGATTGAATACTTTCATCATTACGTGATCTCGACACAAAAATATATTATTTGAGATACGAGTAGTTGATAGCAGAAATATTTCAACTGGTTTTTTCTGATTATTACGTAGAACAACCGTTGACATTTCGAGAAGTAATATTGTAGTGTATATTGCTTAAGATACTGTTGCTAGTTACAAGTTAGGACTAGGTATAGTGTGCTGTGACAATGCTACGTCGGAGCTGCCAGACCGTGCAGTAACAGGCAATACAACATTAACGTAAGATTATTTCGCAATGAACGATATTGTTAGCACGATTAAATGATTCAGTAACCATTACCTAATTTATGTTACTCAATGTGTATGGTTTCAAAATATGAACTCATTTAACTGGACCAATGTGTAAAATTTTAGCTCAATCGGACACCGGGAAGTGGGTGAAATTTTGCTTGCAAGATTTGATTACAAACACCGGGACAGGTGAAACTAAATAAAAGCTTGTAAAAAAATGGGTAATATTAAGCATCTCAGGTCTATTTACCCGCCGACTTTAGCTTTACTTTACATATAGCGTCGAATATAGGTACAAGCAACGACTTCAACAGAGCGTATTAAAAGCGACCCACACACATTCTTCACAGCTGAATAACATTGATTCTAGTTCTAACGAAGGTAATTTTACTGAAACAATTCAAGTCCTTTGAGTATTTTCTGATTTATTTCTTTTTTAAATGCGAAAATGTATAAGGATATATCAGGATATAAAGATGGCCTATAGGCCATCTATCATCATTAATAAAAATCATCATTTGCAACTGATGGGCTATATATAGTTTTTGTCCATGAAGGGTGTTAGTATTTGTATTTAGTAACAATATAAAACGATGATACAAAACCGCACCGACGACGTTAAAAGAAATTAAGTGCTTATGCTGTTACATGCTTTTAGTGACCTTTTTTGTTCAGTTCAAGTGTTGGGTTGAGTATTAAATGTGATGTTTGGTGTGTGGTGGTATGTGACCGTTGGTTTGTCGACAGTACCACGCGGCGGAGGCGGGGCGCGGCGGCCGGCGCGAGGGCCTGGGCTCCGTCGAGGCTACAGAGATGGTGCTCAACAACCTCTTCTACATCACCGTCAAGGTATCTAATTACTATTACAACATGTTGTTATTAGCACCACGGAGGAAAAGAGCATCTATGGTTTATCGACGCGATCAAACTCGTCGGGATGAGGTAGAAATGTCACGATAATAGTTATTTATTAGATATTTT
>LGAG01000042.1:416847-431097 GCA_001278395.1 Lerema accius | reverse complement strand
AATTATAAACTTTTTTTATCATATTAGACTAAACATTATGTACGTTGTGGTTTGTAGTAGATGATAAACAGACAGCGATGCATAATTGCGATGTGGCGCCTCGTAGCAACGTAGGTAACCATGGAGTGCGTAGACCGTCGATTTCAACACGATAATTCTTGTTTACTGCTATACTTCGTTCTTCGTTGTCCCTCATTCTGACCTACACGAACAAATAAAATATTAAAATGCGGAATTTTTACAAACGTTTTTAATGAAAAATATAATTTAGCATTACAACTTAAAAGCTAATAATAAAACGTTGCTTACCTCTTTTGGTGTATAATAGAAGTGGAACAGCTTCAAATTGGCTTCGCTGGGGCCCGGCCGCCGGCTCGGTTCGGCTTCCACCTCTCACACCGCTTAGAATACTCCATCTGAGACAAGACACTTATTATCACTTAACATCAACAACAGACAGATTCCTCCTTCAGGCCTAAAATAAATTATTTGAACAATTGGTGTTCAAGTTCGGCTTCCATTTTGTTGGGTGTCTATTTTCATTGTTGCGCAATGCTAAGCTAGAGCGCATGCGTGAGCATTATCAAAATGGCGTCGAGAGCACTATCAAAATGGCGGCATGAGCCCTATCAAAATGGCGTCGTTCACAATGCGCATGTGTAAGTAATCCTTTTCAAAATGGCGGTAACGATCGATGTTTCCGGATAGCTTCTTTGTGTATCTCACATTTGAAAAGCCCAATTAAATACATTACAATGGACTCAAAATATATACTTGAGCATATAAAAAATGCTACGATTTTAATTTCTGATTCTCTTTCACAATTTTAGTCTAACCACATCATCAGAACCATCCGCGCATGCGTTGGTGGGTACCTATTTCTGCTCAAACGAATTCAAAATGGCGTCTTCGATCAATAGTCCAATCTAAACTAATTACAACTGATAAATGTTAACATAAATGTAATTACCTAACATGAGAGCTAGACCTGTACCTAAATAGCAATAAGTCTAAGAAACCATTACATTTTAGTGAATTTCGCAAACAAAGAAAAAAGCTTAGGTGCTTACCTTCAGGCTATAGAAATCCCTTCAGCAGCAACAGCCACAGGACGACCATCATGACGCTCGCACTAGTCACATAGAACTTGAAAAGAGTACAAAATCTAACACTCGCTTCTACATGATTCAAGACTAAACCTTTACACTAGTCAGGCCGCCATTTTGTAGTCACCCCAAGCCCATATTTTTTAATTTTCAGCCGACGTCTAGCCGCGTCCGAGTACAAGTGCGAAATGATGCGCAGAAGGGTGCGCGGGCTTTATATTGCGCTGCTTCCCCCTGTTATTGACCGGCTACCGGTACATAAAGTACCTATTATGTGTCTGCAGCCTGGAACCGTCGGGATGGGGGAGAGGGAGACAGGGAGCTATCATTTTTATTAAATTAACGATGCTTTACCCTTACCATATGTTCACGTTCTAGTTATGAGCTTTTCGAATTTATACAACTACGATTATAACGTAAGGTGGGGTAAGATTAACACACGGGACAACACTGTCTATTATCTCGATACGTATAGGTTAAATACGAAATTCTTCCAGTCTGTAAGATAGAACAAACGTAAATGTTCGCGGCTAAAATACACACATGTCATTTCTTCAAGTGCATATCGAGATAATAGACAGTGTTAGTCTTGCCCCGTGTGTTAGTCTTACCCCACCTTACCTTACCTAGGTATTTTAAAACTTTTTATAGAACCAATTTTCAGCCGTTGTCGTTGTCGTTTCAGTCGTTGTCGTCGTTGTTTTAGTCTAAAGGTATTTTCGTCTCATTAAAATATCAACGTGCAGCGAAATAATTCAGATTGGCTTTCTGACAACTAACGTCTGATATTCGAACCTGAATTATAAAAGCGAGTTTCAGCACAAAAATAAAGAGGATCGTAGTAACTTGTTAAGGCCTTTTCAGATTTAAGCGATATTCTCTACGGTTACCTACTGGAAGCGAAATTCGTGTGGGTAAATGGTGTTCCTACTGTCCACACTTGGGAGGATATCGCTATCGTTATAGGACGCAGAACAGTTATGAACCAACTACCAAAAAAAGAAAATATATTCCGTCAGCCTACCACAACGATACCTACGTCGCGGTTCAAACAGCTCGCGTTATCCGACTACCCACAGTCACAGAGGTATTATCGCGTATATTTGAATAGGTCTTTACCTCCATGGAACCCAGAGTGTAGCGGTGATATTTAGCGAACTATAGATTGACTTGTGTTTCTCTACATAGGGGGCCCTTTATATGTCTGTCCGCCATCGATGTACCTCATTATGTAGGGCTGTTATCGATCGTCGGCTAAACAACTGGCGCTGATTTATAGCAGCAACAACGCTGAACTTGAACTTGAATAAAAATTTTGGGGTTTATAAGTTAACATAATTATCAAAAGGGTAGTAAGTTTTATCATCGAAATATATTTTTTTAAACAATTGCTTTTACTTAGTTTAATAATGATCAAGATGACTCTATTATAATCTCTTGCTTAATTTTTAACTACTCCTTTTAGGACTATTCTTCGTAGGTTTGTAGCGATGACATAATTATTTAGTTCGTCTCTCAGAAATCTACAATTCATTTGAGCAAGTATTGTTATGAACATCACACAAAATCAACAAAAATATAATTTTGCATCTATGCAGGAGCTGCTTTTTTGACGAGAGGCTAAAGAGGATTGATTTTTTTATGGTTTTAAGGTAGCAAACGAGCTGACAGGTGCCACCAACCCCTGCCGCCCATGGACATCGTAATAAACTTCGAGTAGGACTATTAGTTGGTTATTAGGTTATGTTAGTAAAAGATGTTAATGAGAATATTAGTTGTTGTTAATTCGTCAGTGGGGGGGACCACGGAAGTTAGTACTATTAGTACAGGTTAGTCCTCTTAGTAATCGTTAGTATATGTCCCACTCAAAGTTCGTATAAGATGCCTTGCTGCCCCTGAGGACTAAGATGGTCGCTTCTTGTATAGTGTACTCTGGCACTCAAATGGATTGATGAATAAAACAATCATTTTATGACGAAAAATTTATTCCATTCATTTAAACATGTATAATTTATAATGTAGGTAGATTCAGAAGGGACATTGTGCAACATATTTGAGAATCGCATGTTTCATTGTTGGTCGAAGGTTTACAATTACTATCCCATAATATTGTATAATCTACAAAAGAGCGTAAACGACACGGAGGCGCACATGCACACGTGTATACGATAATATTGTATATCTACAAACATCTACTTGTTTAGGTTTTTCAGTCAATTTTTCATAAAATACATAGGAAAGACGCGCAATGGTCTGCGCTGCGAGACCCGGAAGCTGTCGGTGTCAGCTGTGCAATTAGGTATAACATGTAAATCTCGTTAGCTATTGTTCACTTAAATCTTATATGATGTGAAATAAATATCGTTTCATCCCACTAGGAGGATAACAAAGTAAACAATTTTTTTCACAATCTATTAATTCTAGCTGATTACATAGCTATCTATAACAGTGACTTGGTTATACAATATTACTTATGATATGATAAAAATATGATTTCAACGCCCAAATTTAGATTCAATTTACATTTAACAACGACGTGACTGTGATCGTCGTTACGCAAAAAAAACAACTATCTGCGTCTTCTTCGCTACAATGATTATTCGACAGCAATATAATTATTGTTAGTTAGTTTCCCGTCGTCGTTTAGTCGGATTCGTGGACTAGTTGCCGGCCTCAGCATATTATCTAACTAATCTATACACCACCGTCGATGAGTAATATTCAACGGCTATCTGAAGATATTTAACATTAGACCTACATTTAGAATATCAGTCCGTATTGAAGCCACTTTTTGTCTTACACTTATTTTCAAATTACAGAACTTTCAAACAGGGGAACAAATTACTACTAATATTGGCAGAATCAACTGCAAACGGCAATAAATATAAAATACAAGCAATCATGGTAAAAAGCAGCGTTATTTATATGTTCAATATATATAACGTATATTGCAAAACTTTACACAGACCACAACTACAACATACAATAGTACCTAATATTGTGATTATTTTGAGGGTGTTAGATAGTAGTTAGAACCCTAGCCACGTAATCTTCATGAACGCAAGTATCAAAGCAACGACAAATAACTTTTAAGGAGAAATATTTGAAACCAAAACACAATAATATTTTATCTAATTTTATTATAATAAAATTAAAATAAGCATGAATTACATCTGTGAATAATGACGTGCGTCGAATGTATTATTTACTCTTACATACAAATTGAATTTACAAACTATCAGATATTACTACAAAAGGACTATTTTAGTACAATATTCTTTGCGCACTTTTTTCAGATCCATTACATTTATCATTTTCGACTTAATAATGGTACTGTGTTAAATGAAAACTTCAATTTTACCTTCATTAGCTAATTCTAAATGATTACGTACGACGTCATTATCTCACCGCTGTAGGCCAAATTACCATGAAATATGTGATGCCATCATTGCATTCACTATAAGCGTGTATATTAGTGGAAATACAACTAGTACGCGACAGGTCGACATGGCAATTGGGGTACTCGGTGAGGCGCGGGGGAAGTGACACCCCGCATAGCGTACTTCACCTAGTGTTAGTGCTGTATGAGCCCATATCGACATCGATTATCGATTTTAATCTTGCTCACGTTGTTGTTTGTTGTGTTTTAAAATGATTTCGGTAGCTTCCTCATCACATGTTAAAACAAAAAAAACCCATAAGTCATTCTCAAGAACGAGAATTAGCCAGAAAAGTATTAGAAAATTGTGACATTGAACGAAAACTCAATAATTAAATATTTTTACTGAATCTTCGTCACTAGTTTCTGTAATATATCTGTTTCATTTTAATTTTACTTATCATAAACCTTATTTAATTAATGTTACTCTTAATTTTTGGCGTGGAAAAATTATCAATATAGACCTATATAGAAAGTGATATCATACCACTAGAAAATTGCCATCTCAACCTGTCATTTACTATAGCTACAATGCCAGGCCTCGACTCGACGAACAAAATCCTCTAACAACAGTATTTATTGATTGTACACTTTATAATCATAATAAATTATAAGTATATATAAGTAAAGACAGTGTATTGTACGTAATAAAGAATGTTGTAATGTAGGATTGACGATAGAGTTGTATTCCCAGCAATATGTTAGGCGTTACAGCGAACATCTTAATTCTACACTACTAGAGATTAATGGGTAATGTATAAAGTTCATTAAATATTATATCTATTGCACATTTACCACGATACTGGACGCAATTGTAGCAAACATTTATATGACTATACACCGAGTAATATACCAAACGCACATCTTAAAGTTTTTTGTACAGAAACGAGAACAATCGAATTTTAGCGTTAATATAGGTATTTTTTTTATTAAGTTAATTAGGCCCCTATTTCTTTAAAAAGTCGAAACAAATAAAAATGAAACATAAATCAATGGAGTAAGGTTTTCTCCAACATTATTATATTGAATGGTCGACACGAAGCTACACGAGTGCAAGTAAGTCATGACGCTAAAATATTCTAATAGTTAATTGGTCTTGTTAATAAGAAGTGTTAGTGGAAATATTCGTTGTTAATTGGTTGGCGTAGGGAACTTAGTACAGTACAGGTTAGTAATTATTAGTAGCTCGGTTAGTAATCGATGTCCCACTCCAAGTTCCTTACAAGATGCGTTGCTATCCGTGAGGATTAAGATGGGCGCCTCTTTTATATTGTACTACGTTGTATGTGTAATGGCACTCAAGCCCCGAGCCGTAACACTAGTCGTTTGGCGGTTGACTCAAGCAAGTTTAAAAAAAAAGATTATAAAAATTCTTAATTTTTTTGCATTTTATCTCTTGCACATAGTTCAGCACATTCTTTAAGTTTGTATATTGTGATTAAAAATGAAAATTGTTAATAAATAAATGTTTAAGGGTGTGCGTTTAATATATTACACTGTGTATACATAACACATGTGTGATCGGCTGTAATCTCATAACAAATCAAAATCAATAGGCACTTTCCATTATTTCAATACACTCAGATATCCCAATAGGATATTTGACAAGTTTTTAAAAATCATTTTAAACTTTTCATTAGTGCCAAAGGAACCTATAAAAAGATACTTATCGCTCCTATAAGCAAAATGGCGTCACACTAGTTCCCGTGACGTAATATGCTTGTAAAAATCAGAATTATTTTCAAAGATACTTAATAAAAACAAAAAATACTTTAAACAATATCATTTAGACTCGAGCCGATAAATAAACGCTAAGAATACTACCGGGCTAAATTCGACGCGAAACACAGACAAAGAAGAAACTTGACTAATCCTGATTGTTTTGTCACAATCATGATTGACGTATAAAATGAACAATGTTTAATTACGAATTATTAAATTAACTGTTTATTTACAAATTATTTTAGTGCATAACTCTTTAGAAGACATACTATTAATATGTATAAAGATTACTCTCATTATCACTTTATTTTGCGTTCTGTCAAATAGCCTATTGTACAGATATTTGATAACAGTAAACATAAAGCCAGTTGAAATGAGAAGCACAATTTAAATAGATACAAAACATAATTCATAACATAACTAACGATATTTAAAACTTGTAAATATAAATTGAATCGATAAAAATTGTAGAATGCTTAAATTCATTGTGATCATTATTTACATATAATTCTTGATTAAATTTTATAATTATGACCATTACGTTCTGTAAATTAAGCAACAAAATTGGAAAACACATTTAAATAATGGATATAGATACGCGTAGGAGCTATTTGCACCTGCTTCATAAAATGCTAAAAGCTAATAAATTGAAATATTCCTATTATAATTACTTCAGAATATATACAGACACTATAAACACACACTTTTGCTCTTATACAAAACATTGTGTTAAAACTTCAAGGGTAAAAATACGCGTTTAAAATTTTATTTACTAACAAAAAACCCTTCCCGGCCAAATAGCATTTAATTGTTTTACAAAATGATGGTATCCATTATAAAACAAGAATTCAAGTTTCAATGAGGCGTGTTTTGGTACAAAATATTTGCACCCCGTACGAGATGTTAGATTCGATGCCGGATGTACTGTATTAATTCAACGTTGTCAAACTTAACAATACAATGAAATAACAAATATAAATTATCCTTCTTACAATACGACGTGGCTCCGTGTTGGCTCAGGAATACGGTGGCGACACTGAATCGACCTCATTCATTTGAGTCGTAATCCATAATATTCTGACACATTATAAACTTATACGTATTTTGGGTAGTTCGCCATTCACATCTTACAAACTTTTCTACGAGTTGAGTTGGAGTGCACAACAAGTTAAAGTAATGTGTGTAAAACTAAGGTTAACAACGGCTATGTAGACGTTGTAGACGGCTATGTAGACGTTGTTAACCTTAGTTTCGGATAAGTATCCGAACGGGAAGTTGTATTGAGAATCGCTATAAGTATTTTTTATTATAGCTATAAGAACGTGGGTGACATTTAAACGGTCGGCAACGCGTCGCATACGGATGTTCATACCACAGATCGCACCTTGTCACCACTCTCGTGTTCTCTAGCAGAAGATAGTAATAATTCATTATAATATCCGCATGCCACCGTTAACATGCTTTACTTGAAAATCTTACTACTGAAAGCTCATGTCTTAGACCACAATATTCAAAACGTCTGTTTTCACTTATCCTTATAATTTATAAATTACATTATAAACACATTAATTTATAAATACCACATATTTCATATCAACTATATCCTATAAACACCGGTACCTCATAACGGCGTAATGATTTGTATGAATCGATTTAAAAGTGGTTTCTTTCTACACCTACTATATTTCATGATCTTCATTAAAAACAAATAATTTGAAATACTACATTTAATTTCAACATTATGATTTTAAATTAGCTAGGATCTGGAATGTACAATAGCTGACATTCCATGCTATACAGTTAATATGATCATACTAATACGGGACAACAGAACACAATATTCATTACAATTATTATAGACAATACATTATTATTAGGGGTACTAGAAGCCATAATTCGACGGGACTTGTTTGACATCTCGTAGAACACACATTTGTTGTTCTTATTAATATATTCTTAAAGCTACACAATACTTGTATATGATCGTTTTGATTAAAATTAAATTATTACGAATATTACTTCCACTAAATTCATTAAATTAATTGATTATGTGTATTTCTTAAATCTTACATGAATCAAAATTAAACCCTGACTGACACCATACGCCATATAAATCGGTTCATATAAATTTTTGCTATCACATGGCCACTGTGTTTGTCATTTGATCGGTCGAATTATGGATTCTAGTTATAACACAAATAATACATTTATAACGACACAATTTGATAATATCTACATCAAAGCTAAATATTAAATAATTCAATCGATAAAATTGTATAAACATAAAATTGATTAAAAATTATTTACAATAATATTGCTAACACATTGCTTATTTCATTTCTTTAATTAATAAACAATATGAGTATGAGTCATATCAGATAAAATTCTTATTATACAGATAAAACAATAAATATTCATATGATAAAAATTAAATTAAAAATGTAAAAGCTGCATAAATAGTGTATATAGTGTGATGTTGTGATATAATAGGCAGAAAAAACTAGTTCGCTCATCAAAGTGATCCTGTTGACCGTCACTAATGATATACATGTATTATTATGTATTAAACACAATGTATGGTGAACGAACCGATGCGGGGATGTGGTGTATTGTATCTAGTGCGGCGTCGACGTGATGACGTCACCGTTTAGTTGAACAGCACGGAATTCGGATCCTCGTTGTCCATCTGCTTGACGTGACGCAACACGTCTTTCTTCGTGATCACGCCCAGCAAGCGGCTGGAAACAAATGCGTATTTTATTGACGGTGTTCAGTCTTTAAATCAGAATTTTGTATAAACATTGCCAACATTATACTATCAAACTTGTTCGTTGAACAAGTAACGAATGATGTAATGATTGATCGTTTACGGTCTACATTAGTAATCGCCGACGCAAAAAGAGGGGTGTTATAAGTTTGACGTGTCTGTGGGTGTGTCTGTCTGTCTGTGGCACCGTAACTCCTGAACAGATGAAACAATTTCAATAGAGTTTTTTTTTTGTAGGAGTGAGAGTAGGGAAGAATAACCGAAAGTCTGCAAATATACTCTATTAGGGTCACAAAATAAAAAACGCACTGAAAGATAATATTTATGACTTTATCGAGGCTCTTCTTAACTTAATTTATGATAAAATGTATTGATGCTTATTTAATACTTAATTTAATATTATTTATATGTATATATAAAGTAGATGGTGTTCATACCCGTTGTGAGTGACGAGCGTCTGCCTGAGGCCGAGCTTGCGGAACATGTCGACGACGGTCTCCATGGGCGTCTGGTCGGTGACGGTGATGGGTGCCAGGTCGAGGATGCGGTGCAGCGACACGCCGGCGGGCGGCGCGAGCGGCGCGCCCGGCTGGCTCGCGTTCAGGCTCACCAGCGTCTGCCCCGTGATGCCCTCCATCGTGTGCCGCGCGTTAGCTGATACACACACACATTATATGACATCCAGTGACAAACTAACGTAAAGCTTACTTCTTCTTTCTCCTGCCTATTTCCCAAATTATTTGGTGTCGGCGCAACATGTTAATGTAAAGCTTACTATGACCATTATGCCCATATTGAAGCACACATTTACGTGACAAATAATTATACATAGGTACATATTTGTTTTTGTATTCTAGGTGTTACTATATCGTTGTTACATCATTCAGTGTTTCATAAAAAATAATACCGAAGCCGAAACACTGAAACATACATACATACACTGCAAAACCACTACCTACGTTTGACACCCTCGTCTAACTATACACACCTATAGCAAGATTGAGATCTCTCCGTAGCACGAAGCCGACAAGGTACTGCGACTCCTTGGAGACCACGACGGGGTATCCGTTGTGCTCGGTCTCCCGCAGCAAGGTCTCCAGGTCGTCCACCGTCATGGAGTCCTGGGTGATCACCGCCAAGGTCTCATTGCGTCTGTAATAATGAAAACGGTGCCGTTCACTCGCACTGTTAGTATAGACAAAGAAGTAATTTATAAAATCTAATGGTATTTCTTTGCAATCGAGCGTTTAGTTTTCGAAACTTTATTGATATACCATTAAATTGTATTACATTTTCTGGTCTGTTATTTAATACATTTTTTTACCACTACGGCAGCCGATGTTACTAACTTTGCCTACAAAAACAAAACAAGAGCTATCGCAAATTTCTCGCCTACAGCTTGAAAAATTATTTCATAATAAACTCGCTCGCTTATCGCATTTGTAAAATGTAAGCCAGAACATCGCTGTAGTGCAAGAGTTAAATGATTAATCGTTTTGTTGAATTATAATTTATCAAGTAAATACAAAATAATAAACTGACGCTACACAATCATACCCCAAAGTTTGATTGATTATGTCGTGAGAGCCATAGACAAACGAACGTACAGTCAGACTAAGAACATCAATTTTCATCATTCAAATATCCGCCTCGCTGGGAATCGAACCCAGGACTCACTGAACCACGGCCCGGTGTGGTGACTCGTGGTCAGCCGTTACCGATCGTTATTTTTATTAAGTTAATTGCCTATGTGTGTGTGTGTGTAATGTCAGTGAATATTCATATAACTATTTGAATTTAACAAAAAAAAGTGAAAGCAAAATATAACAAGAATCGAAACACAAATAGTAATTATCGTCAGACGTTCGCATAAATAGTAAAACATTTCTTAGATGATAGAAATTCGTAGCGCAAGATTTCGGTGCATTTTACTAAACAGCAGACGAGCGAATGTCGCCTGATGACTTGGAAGCCACAGAGAACATGCTAGAACTCATTTCCTGTCATTTAAACTAATCAAGGACCAACAATAGCATTACACTCTAACAGTAAGTTTATACAGAGCAGCATGTTATTATTACAATTCTAATACAATTGCACAGCCAGCGTGGCTCCTAACATCTAATATCACCAGGGTAATTCGCAATGCCCTGAAGCTTTACTTTCGTTACATGCCATAATCTCGTACTTTCGTTAAGTTCATCAAAACTAACAACATAGTTGGTCAAAACTAATCTTGAATTGTAAAAGATTTCAAAACAAAGCCAATTACAACATGGACACACATACAAGGGTTTGATAGTAGTATTTAATAATTTAATTGGTTAAGGGTTAACACCAGTTCTTTTGCAGAATACAATAAAAAAATGTGTCATCATCATAACATTTCGCAGCAATAGACAGGTAACAAGCACTAGCATTAAATACCCTCATTTGAATTACTTATACTAATCCTATAGTATTATTTGCCTTACTTATTATAAGTGACTGTTACGTAACAATAAAAGCAGTAATTATTCCAAATTATAAGGCACCCTAAAGCACATCGCAATGCAGCAGTAGCTAAAGGATTAAGTCAAATCCAGGTTAGATAATTATATGACAGACAAATGCTTGTTCTAAGTCAGTTTAGTAACATGTTCGTGTCGCCTATGTCACTCACGCATAAGAAATCGTAGTGGGACATCCGAACGTGAGCGCGTTTATTACCTATTTACTTCAATGTCATACATACAAAAAATTCTTCATAAAGTACTATGGCTAGGCATTAACATATTTATTTAATTAATGAACAAGTAGGCAAGCGGTGGCGAGCAGAATAAATGTATACCCCGTTTTTTTCGTCGTGACATAAAAGGTGAATAATCTTGGCACAACTTTTATTTATTTTATTAATTTAAAAAAATATTTAGAAGTATATAGAAACTTATTTTAACATTAAATTATTGTTTATTCTTTAGTTTTTTTTTTTTATTCGTGTCTGTCTTATTTTTAAATCGATAATTACAATAAAAAGACAGTGTGTTTACCTTTTATATCACGACGAAAAAAACGAGGTATAGTAATAATAGTGTACTGACTTGGGCTGCATGACGTCAGCGGCGAGCGAGGTGTGCTGGAACTCGTCCTTGCTGTCGAGGAAGGGGTATCCGTTGAGCGCGATGTGCGCGTCGTAGATGCCCTGCCGGCCCAGCGCGTCGCCCACCCACTTGGACGCCATGGCGGCCGCCATCAGCGGCACGATGTAGCGCACGCCGCCCGTCAGCTCGAACATTATCACCACCAGCGACACTACACGGACAACATACCTTTACAATGACCGATTCCACACTATTATTAGTTGGGAATGATGTAGGAGTTGGAAAATAATTATGCTCTCTCAAAATCAACTCACAGGGTACCAGTGTGAACAAACTGATGCAAAAAATAAATATCTGGTTTCTATAGACTTCTACTTTTAGCAACAAAAATCCAAATGTAACAAATACCAAGTTTTCATTATACGAGACGAGTCGGACGTGCAAGAAATTTACTTCAATTAGACGCCGGCATACATCAAGTGTCATAAGGTGTAAACACGACATTAGCGATTAGCGACGTCGTCAGGAGGACACCGGCGTATGTATAGTATTAGTAGTCGATTTTTGTTTTAGTGTGGTACTAACCGGTCATCCTCGTGACCCCGCCCAGCACGGCGGCCGCGCCCACCATGGCGTACAGTCCGGGCGTGATGCAGTCGTCGCCCGTCGAACACTCGCCGGAGAACAGCCAGATCTTCGGGTACTTGTACGCCAGTTGCTCCACGCCTGGCGGTCAAACTTCACTATAAGATACTACAATAGGACACGATAAGGCTACGATAAATCGAACGACAGCCAGAAATAATAATACTGTATAGCTAGCCTGGAACTAAAGTGGTCTATGTAACATTTTTGGCTATGAGCATTTTTCAAATTAAAAACAATATTTGAACTTTAAAACAATAAATTATTCCAGGCAAAAGTGGTCTCAAGTGTCATCTGGTCACCAAAGTAAAAGTTATCATTAAAATACCACTTTAAAATTTGATTGGATGTTTAAATATAGTGACTTCAAACGCGTTTCATTTGATAAATTTACTTTGTGACATAGACCACTTTAGTTCCAAGCTAGCCATATGATCTCAATCATGCCATTCTTATTTTCATTTTTGAACTGGTATCGTAAGCAACGTGATAACTTACCGATACCAACAATCCTCCCGGCGATGGCGCCGAGCGCGAGGCTGGGTATGAACAGTCCGCAGGGCACCTTGATACCGAACGTGAAGATGGTCATGACCAGCTTCAGCACCAGCGCCAGGAACAGCAGCCAGATGGCGCGGTACACGCCGGGACCCGCCGCCGCCTTCTCGATCGCAGAGTTCACGTCCGTGAAGTTGCGGTTGTAGTCACTAAACACGATAGCTTACTATTAATATGACTGTGGTGATGGTCTTTGCCATTAAGACTATGGTGTGGTTAGGTATTTGAAAATGAAGAAGATAGATTTCGCATTTTTTAATTCCATTCCATTCCAAAGGATGTCATTGGTAATAGAACCAGATAGTGCTTTAACAAACTATGTTTTAAATGACGCTTTTCAACATATGAGGCGTCATTAGACTCGTCTCCATTATGAGAGTGACATAGGCTACACAATATGTATTAGAGCGCTTCAAAATCTATTAATTAAATGTGACAGTTTTAGAGTAGACAGAGAGTACTGATACCAACCACAAGGGATCCGAGTTGGAGATGCCGCACTGGTTGAACAGCAGGTATATGAGCTGGCTGGTGTTCATCCTGGTGTAGGGGTTGGGGTAGGCGATGACGGCCGTCACCAGCGTCACCACCAGGACCTCCGTCACCGGGTACTGGCCCAGCTTCGAGTACTTGCGGTAGCGGCACCAGTAGATGTTCGCCTTTATGAAGATCGTCGCTATGCAGCCCTGACGACGACCGTTCACATTATTATCATCGCTTATTTGACTTGTAGGTATGCTTAGGTGTTACAAACAATTTTGTTCAGTGCCTATAAATTTGGTCATGCTATGGCGTACAAATACTAAATAATACTTTTTATAATGATCATAATGTTGATGTCCATAGCAACTATACCCTGTTTTTTTTCACTGCGGACTAAATTGACACATGCAAATGGCACTAATTAAAGTGGTCAGTAACTTAAAAATCCCA
>LGAG01000042.1:396469-416710 GCA_001278395.1 Lerema accius | reverse complement strand
ATGTCAATTTAGTCCGCAGTGAAAAAAAACAGGGTATACAATAATGAATTCTAGTGTGAATCATCTGTGTGTGTTTATTATAATTTTAATAGTAACAAATTTTATTGGTATAAAATATAAGGTAGTGTTGAACGTACTCCAATAATTCCAAGGCCGACGAATGGTATCAATTCGAAGAAGATCCAGGGCTTGTTGTACTCGACGAAGAATAGCACCGAGTGTTCGTTGCCGAAGGGGTTGATGGAGCGCAGGATGAAGGCCGCTATCAGCGCGCAGAAGAAAGACCGCCACAGAGTCTTCAGCGGGAAGTAGTACGACACCTGCACCAGATGTTAAGGTTTCAATCAACTGGATTCATTATAAACAACAAATGTGTGAACACCAATATATTCTGTAATAAGAAATTCTAAAGGTTCCAAGTCTTAAATTAAGAGCATGTTAGAGTACTTCAAATAGTTTTGTCTGCCATCGTCTCGGGATTTTTACGTCCCTTGGCGTCCCTTAACATTTCACCTGTTTAATAGCTCCATCTAAATATTAACCTATATCATATAGCCTCGTTGTAAAATGTATATCAAAGTATGGTGACCTCTTCCAAGCTGAAGAGCACGCCTCCGATGGGCGCGCCGAACGCGACAGACACGCCGGCGGCGGCCGCGGCGGACAGGATCTCGCGCTTCTTAGCCTCGTTGCGACCGTACTTCGGGAACAGGTACGACAGGATGTTACCTAAATAAAATACACACCTTTATATAAAGAAACCCAGTGGCACTTACGTTTTTTTGTCACTGAACTATATGGCTAAACAAATTTTAATGAAAATTGTGTACTATAGTTAAGAGGAACCGAATATAAATTAGTAAAATAATTGTTGAGCTGTTGAAACACACCCTTGCAATTGAAAATACGCGCTCAAGTTTATCTAAGTATTATGGTACGACTGTTCGAAATGATCCTTAGTTTAGTATTATGAGAATAATACGAATGAATATACTAATTACAAAATATTAAAACTTGAAGATATGTAAATATTAATGCCGGTATTTCTACTTCATAATTTCAGAGTTTTATTTAATTAAATAGCATAACATAAATGGATGACATACTGTGTAATATGTGTACTCACCCAAACAGCTGGCGATGTGAACCATGGGTCCTTCTTTACCCAGGGACAGTCCCGACGACACTGACAGGATCAGGCCGACCACCTTGATGATGAGCGTCCACTTGCCCAGGTACCCCCGGATGATGAAACCACTCAGGATGGTCTTTATTTCCGGGATACCTAAGAGACAATACATAGGTACCATGAATAAGTTTCCTTACTGCTCCGACCGCGGTACTTATCTCTTGTAGTCTTACAAAGTAATGTAAAACATCTGATTAATATTGTGATGTTTGGTTGTCAATTGTATTGTCCGAGTTACTTTATAGTTACAAATTACTGCAGATCGTACAGTATTAACGTCAAGGTTACGGCGAATTATACAGATTTCTCGTCTACAGATGAACGATGCATTGTGTGATTAATAGTATAAGTGTTTAAAACGGAAGGTAACTCTTATCCGAATAATATTACGTTTGCGAGTGCCAATGAGAGGTCCGTAGGATATTTACATAAACGATTAATCCTTATCAACGGACAAGATTTTTGCCGATGGCCGTCCATTTCGAATGACAATTTAAAAGTGATTGCGATAAATTTAATTAGAAAATACAGCATAAGACGTCGATATATTCAAAGGGCGGAATGCGAAATGTTAACTACGAGGGCATCCAATCGGTCGTGGCGATCGCAATTGAGGTTACATTGCGAGCTGAACTTAATTCAAAAATCACTGCGACACCACGT
Source organism: Lerema accius (assembly GCA_001278395.1). Classification (NCBI taxonomy): domain Eukaryota; kingdom Metazoa; phylum Arthropoda; class Insecta; order Lepidoptera; family Hesperiidae; genus Lerema; species Lerema accius. The sequence goes on along the minus strand of LGAG01000042.1, from coordinate 414,858 downwards.
GACTGACAACGGAGTCGTCGTGAAGTGCATCAAATGAAATAATGTAGTATCTGTTAGACTGACAATGAAATTAGGATGCGCCTGGGCTCTGGTACTCGTGCAATCTTTGCGCCGGATGCGGCCAACAATTCAGCTCAATCTGACTTCATCGGACGACACGGACTGCATCAATCGTACTTATGAATAACAAACGATCAAAACCACCACGGGCCGAACATCCACAAATACTTCGCAGCTATAACCTATGCCAGCTACCAATGGTGCAATGGTGAAGCCAATTATAAAAGTCACCGACAAACTATTAATCTTGATTATTGAGATCCCCTAACATAACCTATCCTTATTAAATTAAATGTAGAGGCGGCTGTTACTTGGCTGATATCGTGTAATTTAATCGAGAAATTCATTCAACGAAATGGTACTACCAATTTCATTTTCTGAAATATAAGATTTCATGTAATTCCGAAATATACTGAAAATTAATTTCAGAAATAAAGTTAATGTCTATAATCGCTAAGTTTTAAAAATTTTGTTAGTTTAACTTTCAAGACAAAATAACAAATGTAAGTGGTAGTCTTTAAATGTGGAGAACGCCAATAACAATAATGATTTAATATCAATTTAAATGCTACGAGAATAAGAGCAGCTAGAACCTCGTTTTCTTTTTTCAACGGAGGCAGCAGGAAACAATGTGCAGTTCTCAGTGTTTGTGACATTAACGGACCGCGCTCCTCGATGCGGTGACAATGGACGTGAATTGAATGGTACGAACATCGTTAACACGTTAATAATATAAGCTTCACCATTTAAAGTTACAAAAACACCTTGCGTTTCCGGCTATTGCAAGATATTATAGAACAATAATTTATATTTTTTTTTATTTATTCTATATAAAGCACAAATTTCAGTAAATTTTAATACAGGCGTTAATGCATAATGAATAACATAAAATTAAATTTAAAAAATAAAAAACATAAATTCGTAACAGTAAAACTATAGTCCTATTAGTCCTATTTACTATGCCTGTTTGCCCGTCTATAGTAAAATAAAAATATGGTACGTAATGGAAACTGACCGGAGCCGCAAGCGTAGGGCGCGAACATCCTGACGAGCGAGGCGGAGAGCGCGGCGAACACCAGCGCCCACACGATGTAGAACAGGTAGCTGATGATGTAGGCGCCGGGGCCCTCGCGAGACTCCCCGAACACTTGCGGCCACGTCAGCCACTGCCATACACAAACACAAGTCTAAATATCTTTGCTACAAAGTCTCACATACCAATATTTATTTATTTAAAACTTAATGCAATATACATTCGTATAGATACAAAGGGAGACCTAATGCTAAAAATATTATCCCCCAGTCAAACTTCGGAGTCTGAGCACTATGAATAGGAGGCATTTAAAGTAAAAGATATATATAAATAATTATAGCAATATAACATACACATACATAATAATTAATAGGTAATCAACTAAACATCTGCAAAGTAAATATTATAAGCACTGGAACCATATCTTACTAAGATTTTAAACACTGGATACTGAAACAAATAAATTAAAGACAAAAGTGTTTATTTTATAAAGCTAACTTTGCTTTACCATAAACAAAAACAAATTATGTTTAAATTTAAATTACCTGCGAACAGTTCCCATGGTCGAAGGTTGTCTCATCGCTGGACCAGCAACACTGCTCACGGTTAAACCAGAATGCTTGTGGGCAGATACCGAACTTCAAGTCAGTCATCCAGGAGGCTCCAATGTCTATGACTCCAGCGACCACCCCTGTGCAGACTCCCACTAGCAACACACACACCCAGCCCGACCACGCGTCGTGAGCGCCCTGTGCCAACAAAAATAATTTCAATAGTCTCATTACACTATCACTATATTCACTTGACAAGTTGACACCTTTTTAAAACATTAAAAGCCCTTTATTAAACTGCAAGTTGTTCAGTTGCTGAGTGTTCTATTCATGAAGTAAGTTAATTTGTCATAGCTACTAGTTTCGAAAGTGCTTAACTCTTTCAAATGTCTTCAATGCAAAAGTTGAATACTGTTTATGACTCACTCTGAGTAGAAGTCACCTGGATTTATGATAAAAGCACTAGTTAACAGCTTAATGTTGTAAAGTACTCAAGCTCAAAGCCATTGAAATCACCATTTTATTAGTTAACAACAGCATTAAATATAGTGTGTTAAACAAGTGGCGACACCTGCTTAAAGTTATTGATAATTGGTAATTACAGTATTAAACCGTTAATGGAGCAAGACCATAGTAGTAAATGGGGAAGTAAGAACCTTGATGAAGTCCCATAGAGAGTCTTGTCTCTTCTTCACTATGTATCGATGGCGCATCCGATCTCGTGCAATGTCTCGTTGCCAATCGATGGTGTGGAAGTCATCATATTGTCCGATGCCAGGGATCTCATCTGTATCTGCTGTGTATTCAATAAATACCAGTAATTTATCAATATAGTACTCAACACACTTCCGCGTGGATCTACAACATACTATAAACTTAAAAGTACAGCTACAGTATGATAATAAATCATAGTTACAATCTGGACGTGCATCAGTCTTTTGTATGTCTGTAAAATCTGTTTGTAACCGTTTTCAAGAATTAATATAAATGACAAGTAAAAGTGAGGCAAACCACACATGATTCTTAAAATTATTTACGTTAATGAGGAACAAAACATCTGTTTAAACATCTAAGTAGTGTCTGCAACTTTATACAATGTAATGTGGTGCAGATAAAACTACTGATACATTCACTATGTTTCACTGTTTTTTACCAAACAGCATGTATTTACTGCCGAAATATGTACCGCGAAATGTTAAGATTTGTTTTTAACGTTCTTTTTTCGACTGAGCTTTTTTGTTACAAAGATAGTCTAGGAATATAGGAAGTCTATATATTTTTTGGTCTGAATGTTATATTTACAATAAATAGTGTACTTTAAATACGAATAATAACGGCAAATAACAGGAAGAGGGTATTTGTATGAATCTCAAACAAAACTAACCTTACTTATGAAAAATCTTACTTACATGACAATGTTACAATTATTCTAGAATACATTTTCAACAATAACATAATTACCCACCTTGCATCCCGGAGAACACGACAGAGTCCCCTGAAACAAAATTACACAATGACAATTATTTAAGGCCACGTATAATACAATAACAATATGCAATCTACTGACCTTAAATCTATTACCCACAATATAAAATCACACACATTCAATTGTTTCAGTTGACGTTAACTACAAACATTGAAACAAAAACTTGTAATAACCAAATAGATGACAATTAACGCTATGAATCTAAATGAATTTTAGTTAAGGAAGAAGAAATTAACCAAAAGGCGACAGTGTCACAATGACAGTGTTAATGCTGTGTTGCCAGCTGCATATTTACAAAAACTACTATGCGAGACTTATTTTTTCTATAATAAGATAATATTTTATATTTATATAAAATTAAATATTTTAAATAATAAACTTTGGTTGAACTATAATTTGCTCTGAATTACTTTTCAATTCTGTTTGTGGCAAAAATGTAAATTAATTAAAGCAGACTATTTTTTAATTTATAACTCACAACAGTTATTATTTCATTGACATTAATAACATAATCAGTTACATTGATTGGGATATTTACATATTGGCGTATTTATTCCTTTGGCCATAACATGAAAAATTATGGACAAAGTGTTAAATTGTGGCATTATTAATATTGCCCAGTTATTATAATGACAAGCCAAATGTGTATAATTGTACCTATATAAATTATACTTTAAATAGAATCGTCGCAATATAACATCTTTAATTACTATAGGTAGACCCAAGGTAAACTTTTAAGCAATATAAATAATAAACAGTAAAATGTCTTAGACATGTATAATAATTTCCATCGCTACAAGTAAAAGAAATTTTACAGATAACACATTAAGATATCAAATCCATGTCGTACTTTCCACAGTATTTCATTTAAAACCTAATTACAGATATAATAGTACGTAAACAACATTTTACCTACATTACCAATTAGAGGTTCTGTATCAGCCGAATCGATTGTATCCATCATCTTATTCACTAAAACTTTGTTTTTTTTTAATTCACTGACCACTTTCAAATATCGTATTCTTTTTCGGACTAACCTCAGTGGTATAGTACTGAAACTAGCAAATAATCTAATCTCGACAAACATTATCTACACAGAATGCGATAAGCCTAATTAGATACAGACTCAATATTCAAAATTCGCAAACGTCTGAAACGTTTGGAGAGCGTGTAGTTGTTTGTTTCAGTGTACAAGGGATGTTCCGCAGTTCAAGTGTACGTCAATTGTTTTAGAGATAACAAAGATATATTTAATTTAAAAACCTTTTAGAATAATGTTTTTCTTATCTTTTTTTTACTTTATCAGAAAATATAGAAACATATTTACATTTTCTTAACCTTTAAAATGGTGTATTTTTTTATGGTTCACCACAATATCCATGAATTCAGTTTAGTTAGGGATAAATATTATTTCATATTGACTATTCAGTCAACTTGCACTCGACGGCCAATTGGATCAGCTCAACTAGCCTTAATAATTCTCAATCAAGAGGCACGTCACGTCGCGAATCATCCTGGCCGCACTTAGTCACATAACTTTCCACAATGATTCGATACAATGATAAGCATATAGAAATTAATAAAGGATAATAAAAAGCTTACAGTGTACCCAAGCATAATGTTAGAGGGACAGCAAAATTATGCTAATGAGGTGAACGGTTAAACCCGAGAAGAAATACATTAACAATAGCTACATACATATTTGGGGCCCTTACCCGTTGACGCACTGAAGTACTGAGCGATGTATGCTTGAAAACAAAAAACTTAAACTTAGAACCATATAGTCTACTATCGTCATCGCAACCACTACCTGTACCCCTGCTGGGTTCATAGTTCTAATCGTGAGGGGTATAATATTTACTATAAATCCTAGGTAATAGACATGTGGACAAGACCATTGGATATGGACTGAATTATTAAGACGTAATTGTCTTTTAAGAACGCCCCAGCAAAGCAATTTAATTTAAAATATTCATAGAAAGGGCATAGCGATCTACAGTAAAACTAGGCATACTTCACTTCTTACAAAGTGATAGAAATGCAGAATGTCGGTTACATTAATATGACAATAGACTGATAAGAAAATGTTATAAAGTTCGCCGCACCCACTGTTAGTCACCATTTAAAGTGAATGAATAAAATAATAGACAGAACTACAATCTCCACTCAAATTGTGTGGCTGATTTGGCTTATTTATTTACTTACATGTTATTGAAAATTACGGTGGTACCAAGAATAGATATTATTTTTGAAATAGGTACGGCTAAACGTCAGATTAGGATCTCAAACAGTACAGTAGCCAGTTAATCATTATTAGAAAAACAAGAAACCGAAATATTCAAAATTGCGGAAGTAAAAAATAAACATTGGAAGCAAATCCAATGACACCTTAGTGGATTTTTACACTGAAAGACAGACAAGAACTTAGGTTTGTATAGTGTACCTATAATATAGCAACAAGGTGGACGTATAGCACCAGCTATGTGTATATAATCGTGTAATGTAGCGTACGTCGTGTGTGTATAATAGCAGCAAGGTGTATGTGTGTGTAGCAACAAGGTACTTACAAGTGGCACTCGCGTTGGAGTTCCTCCCGCTGTGCTCGTAAAGCTGAAAGGTGCCGTGGCTGGTGGGCGTGGTGTCGGCCGGCGGCGGCCCCGGTGTCACGTCTACCATGTCATCGTCGCCCGTTTGCCCACCACTACCGTTGGACGCGTTCGTGAACTAAACATACGAATACGTAGTACTTAAAAAATAAAATGGAAAAACACGTCTATGTAGAATTAGATACATCAGATACTCCCCTGAGTTATTTAATAGTGTCTGTAAAGACTTGGCTCCATCAGGATTATTGTTATAATTAGTGGTGAACCGCTTTATAGCTGTCTCACTAAAATGTACATCGTTAACTCTGTGATTACACTAGCGGAGTATTGCTACTAACTAATCTAAAGTCTTCTCGCAGTATCTTCTGCGGTATATGTAGTTTGGTAAGAAGCATTGTATACCTAGAGGTCTGGTTCAATGCAAGAAAGCCGACAGCCGATACCATACAAGGCGTTTGTAACCAGACGACTTGTATATTTGCATCTAAATCAGACATCAAGGGTTGTTGAATTTTAATTGAACTTGGCACAGAGACGGTTTTTTAGCTTTGTTGTTTGTATGTAAGGTCATCACGTTGAAACAACTGACTGAATCAAAATGAAACTTGCCCTTTTCGCATTCACAGTTTATACGGTTGAGATTATTTAAGGATTTTTTTAAATCAAGTGAAACGGTTTGTGTTCCTGCGGGATAACAGATAAAAGGTCTACCGAAGAGAAGCGAGGGCGGACCACTAATTAAATTAAATAATATTTTCTATTATTGTATCTAATAGGTGAAGAAAACTTGTTATAGTTACATTACAGTTATAAAATATGTTTTATGGACTGTTTATATTGGATATTACTAAAATTGACAGGGCATTATGAACAATATCATAATGATCACTTAGTTCGTAACATAAACATAATTTTTAAAGATATAAACTGTAAAACGGTAATAAAGTTGAATGTGAAATAATCCATTAACAAAAATATGTACCAGTCAATTTTTAACTGTAGCAGAGAGTCACCCGTAGTAAGTAACAATTACGGAATAATATACCTAGTTTTAGTTATTATCATTATGTCATTTTTACACCTACGGTTGCGAACAAAAATAAAGGGAAACGTAAAACATGCGGATGCGGATCATCTAATTTAAAATTACTACAGCAAGCATCTTCGTAAAAATATTACCGATAAAAACATGAAACAATTCAGGAAACCGTAACAATGTCCTAATGAAATGATGCTGACAAAAAACAACGAAACAACTACGACTATATCCCTAGTACTTACTTGTAGATAGTCATAACACTGTCACTGACACAGAAAAACACTTAATGTTCGATTTATTTCTTCAAAAAACTGCTTTACGTCAATGCACTGACCGCGTTAATAGTAATGTAAAATGCGCTGCGGCTTCCTTTCCGTGAATAGCCGCGTGGATTGAGGCAGCGAGTAAAAAATCGATATTCTACAGGTTTGCTACTGTAGCAGTAGTCATACGAGAATTGCGCCACCGACACGAGCGGCGCATGCTGTAACGACTTATATTTTGTATTTTCTTAACATGCATACGTTTGCATTAACGAGCTAATATTTGAATCTATAATTCCTATATAGTTGTTGTCTTTCGATAATTCTTGAACTTTCCTTCACAGCGGCACTCCAATAGTTAGAACATAAATGTACGAATAACTCGGTCATACTCAGAACAGAACAGTCAGTCGGTAATCAGGGAACCTAAGAGGAAAGCAATAATTTTATAAAAAGTATTGGATTCAAATGACCTATTTTCAGAATGATAAAATACGGGACATGTTCAATCTAAGCACCGAAGTATAAACATTGATGTCCGATGTAGATATAAACAGAAATGATGAAATACGAGTAGTTCCAAGGAACTAGAAAGAATGAGAGAATTAGAAAATAACAAGTCTAAAGAAATTATACGAAAATGAAAAAAAGTTAAGGTGTGAGGACTACTTCTATCGAAAATATCAGCATAGAATCATCGAGAATACTTCGCACCAAACACGTTAATACTTCAAACGGATTCCGCGCACAATACGATTGTGACAGGCTTTTCTAACGATTGCATTCCATCTTACAATAGGATCATCCTTTCAACTCGTTTGAAATTTTCTCAAAAGCATTTCGGATTCAGATATGGATAACTACGTAAGTAAAATGTGCACCCAAAAAAAAATATGGTCAACTGTGCAACAGTTCTGTTACAGCACCAAAATATTATTTAAAGTCCGAAATGTCAAAAAACTACATCGTTTTAAGTGCAGCAAATTCCATTCTTACATGTACTTAACATATTATTGTATCTTCACAAGTGGCATTGGCTGTGCACTGATACGTGAAGCGTATTCAATTGCACTGCCTCACTTTGCATATCAATTTAGCAACAATATGAGCCTATGTGTGTGTTGTGTAGTACCACGTTGTGTTAACTACACTAGAATCAACCGTGATTCTCGCGTTGTTATTTTTAAAACTTATCTGAAATCGTGCGTACGAGCGTTTGTCACTGAACTCTTATTTGGTTTGATTTTGATAAAATTGTATTGCAATTAATTTACTTTAATTTTTTTGTTAATAAAACCCCGTTTTTTTGTTTCTGACAGTTTCGTTTTTACATGTTTACGATATTTTGTAAATTTGTTTGTTTAAAAAGCATGCAAGTCACCTCAAAATAAAATTTATCTAAATAAAGATTTTATGTTAATAATATTAACTGACTGACAGACACGATACAGCCTAAATAGGTAGACCTGGAAGTATGAAACTTGGCACAAAGGCACAAACTAAATTTTAAAGTAAACAGCTTGCAAATTCGTATTTGGGTTTATGGTTGAAATGGATAAAAAACCTAATTCAACGATTTTTTAAATCAACCCTTAAGGGGGTATATATCACCGCAAAACTATAATTTCCACACGCAAAGCTGCGGGTAACAGTTCGTAAAGAAATATAACTGTAATAGAAAAAAAAACAAATTTGATTTTTGTTGTGATTTAAAACGAAATCACATAAATTAATTTCGTTTGATCAATTAATGGACTATTATAATTCCACATGATGGTAAGTGGGCAATGTAGTCTTTCAGAAAAAACCCTATTGATAAAAAGAAGTAAAAAGGATCCAGATCCAAAAATTTGATTGTTATGACAAAAATTACAATATTAATAATAAAAAAAACAAACAAAACAAATAAAACTCAAATTACCTTTTTATAAACAGATTGGTAAGTCATAGACATCTTTGGAATGGAGGCCTTAAGAGGAAATCGCTCCATAGTAGGCCCTCTGTAATAAAAAATGTGTTATAATTGTGATAACTGTCACTGGATACACCAATACTGTGGAAATACTCATAATGAACACCTGAGAAATGACAGCTCTACAACTGTGTAAAGTAGAGCCTCAATAAAAAAAACTTGATTAATTACTAGACTCAATCATAGTTTGGTTGTTAATTTATAAACTAAATCCTAACCTGCACCTAATATTAGTACTTACTACTTAAACCCTAAAATCCTGCCTAAATTACATACAAGGACTTTGTATGTAATTTACATATTTCATTACAATGACACATTTCCTAAGGGACATAGTATCATTACTCTTTTTAGGTGCAAGCGGTATGTACATCATACATACAATAAAGATAAAAACTTATGAATTTCTTTGTTTATCATGACTCAACATAATACATGTACAAAATATTTAGCTCAATGTAATTTAGGATGCTACATGCCCAAATACATTTTAATATTATTTTCACAAAGCTTAAAATCTTGTATTTCAGTTGATGGAATGAAGTGTATTTCTTCCAAATGACTCAAGCATTATTAGTTTAAGTCATTCAACTTCGATAAATAATTTATGATTAATCAACAAAATGGGTTGAGGGTGAAACATTTCCTATGTTTATAACATCCTTTTGAAGGTAAAGCTTTATGTAAGTTTTTAACATAATTATTTGTAAATCATTATTAACTTAAGATACTCGGCTGTGTTCAAAATTGGAGATGTGCACCTCACAAGATGAGCAGTGTCATATTACAGTATTTCAGTTTGGTACATTGTACAGTATTTTGATACAGCGTGTGGTAACAAAAATTCTGCCTATCACAATAATGGTACCCACTACAAATATTTTTTCAGCAACAGTAATAATACTGAATTGTCTGAAAATGTAATCAACACTACGTCAGTAAGTCATGCTCTCTTGGTGTCTATTACATGTAGCAAGGATCTGTAAACTACAAAAAAGCTTCAAACACATATTGGGTCACCAAATTTCTCAACATAATATCTCCTAATTGTGAAATGTATCATAGCGAAGGGCTAATTTAAAATAAATTTATTCACTAATGGGCTACTGCGCGTCTGCGCATCCTCTATTCCGCCCCCACAACAAAACTTGTTTTTTACTACACATCACAGTCACCTCGTGACAAAACACTGAAAGCTATAAAACACTAAATATGAATGGTTACAAATACATGCACACTGACTAAATTATTGCTAAAAGTAAACTATGAACTAGCTGTGAACAAAAATAAATTCACTAACCATATTATCAAAAATACTTACAACCTCAGTAAAAAATGTGCATTGTAAGGTTGGCAGAAGACAGATGAATACAAAAAATATTAGTATCTATAAATACACCAAATAACTGCAGCTATTATTTTATAAAACGTAAAATATTAGATCAGCCACGAGAAAATAAATTGTATGTTGTATGTGGTTCGTGGTAGAAATCCAATCCACAGACTAGGTAGATCTATCTAAATCTAATCCAGTCCAAGTCATCCGTCCACAGGGTGACATTGTGACTTGATCATTAACGATGACATTGACATATTACACAAACATGACATTTAGTCTTCGCTACCAAAGAGTATGTAAAATAGTAGTTGCTCAAAAGAACTCTATATAGATAGTAGAGTAGAGGCAGTAATGATTACTCTGATCTATGCAGTAATGCTATAAATAAAATAAATATATATTATAAAATTTTAACATTTTGTGCTAAATATTTAAAGCCCCTTTACTTTGTAAAGCCTGTACTGTAATACTTCCAACGGCTTTATGTAATCTGTAACATTGGGGATTGTGTTAATAATGATGTCCAACGCACCACTTATTAAATATAATATCGATATAACCTAAACATAGGTACTTAAAAGTTAATCTCAATACTTGAATATTTTTAACATAAATAATTTATTTATTGATATATTATTTCAAGTTTTTCACCAGTGAATTGAAAATTATGTATTCCAATAGGTTTCTATCTGATTTTGCTAAACTGTAATAATTTTAGTTGTCACGGAAGATATTTTTTTTTGTATGTATTGTAAAATGCCCTTCTAAACAAAATAAAATGATGATACTAAAAGCACACTTTGTCGTATTAAAATTTAAACATAAAATTTATTGTAGCGTTCCTTATTTCAGTTAATTAAAAAAAATTAAGTGACATTTTAATTTATTGAATTCTAACAACAGCGTTTTATTACACGTTTATATCTTAAAAATGGTTAGTAAAGTTCCCATAATTTTATCCTGTAAAATTAGTTTTAAGTTTCTTTGAGAAATATATTTTTTTGCGTTCTACACGTTTTGGGATGTATTGTCAGTCACGATTTTATATCCTAATAAATTAGATTATATGATACTGAGATTCTTGATTTTATTGTTTTGCGACAAATTGTTTTATATAATTCGGCCTCAGATACAAATTTGTAATTAACATACACTTAAAGTCAGCACGAAGGAAGAAATTCGAAGCTTATATAGACTCAAAAACAAGTTCCTTTTGCGTATGGTTTTACATTCTTCCCAAAGTTTTATGATCATATTTTATACTAGACGATGCCCGCGGCTCCGCCCGCGGAAATGTTGATAAACAAAATAGAAATTTTATCCCAAGGGAACCTATAACTGGGACATAATCCATCCTACCTATGCCCTATTTCTGGATGCAAACTATCTGTGTGCCACTTTCAGCTTCATCCATTTAACGGTTAGAGCGTGAAGGAGGGACAAACATCCAAACATCTTTACAAACTTTCACATATACAATATTATATAAGGATAAGAGATAATAACCATTGTGAAATCAATTATATAATCATACTGGAACTAAAGCCGTTGACATAGAAGTATATACAATATAAAGACGCATTTTGCATCAAATGTAGTGTCAGACACACAGGTAGTTGAATGGAATGCATTAGGCTTTGTCTGGAAGTGTTCATCTTGCATGCATAGTCTTTAGTCTATAAGGTTACATGATGACGTTGGTTGTATTATAATTATGCTGCTCGTTCAAAGTAGTTTTAATTATCGATATCGATACGGTTACACTATTATTTACCGGTTTTTATAGCGCAACACTGGTTATATCCGGTGATTTGTATAAAATGGCGTCAGCCGAGTTTTTAGAACAAGCTTTGTCTACAGACGTCGATGAGAACGCGGTGAACGCGATTGTAGGTTCACTAGAAAATCAATTAGTAACATCTGTCTCATCCGTATCGTCACAAAACCATACAATAAACGTTATTCCAAGTCAACATAGCATCACATCTACCGGGAGTTCTATTATTGGCGTACAAAAATACCACACAGATAAAGTTAGTGATGGTGAAGTAGCAAGTGCAAACTTTCAAACATCGGGAATTTTGAGCAGTGCGACATATAGTTCCGTACAACCAGCAAATACTTCGTTTGTTAGCCAAGCGAGCCTGGCACAAAATATAACAAGTAACAATGAACTAAAAGTGATATATTCTCAAGCCCAGGCGCTGAACAGTCCATTGAGTCGAGTGTCATTTCCGACTCATTCCATTGCAAACGGTTGTATCGGTCTTCAGTCATCTCAGAATCAGATTATTCACACTGTACCTGTAAGCGGAGTCCTCTCGCAACAAGGCAACAAAACGTTAGCGATGCAACAGCCGCTGGTGATAAAGCAGGGCAACAACACTGGACAAGTGAACATGCAGCAAGGAATGGTGACGGTTCCTATGACGGTGAATTCAAGTATGGCGGGTTCGATTCCGAACGTGATGTCTATCAACAAACCGGGTGGTCAGAACGTGGTGGTGACGACGCAGAACCTCGGCGCCGGACAAGCGCCTATCATGCCGAACGTGCAGATCCTAAACATGAGGCCAGCAGCGCCCACTCAGAAGTCAGTGGCGACGGTGTCACCCCGAGTCGTCATCGGCACTCCGCAGATGGTCGGCGCCCGCCCCACGGCTCCTGGCGTAAGTTGACATCTTTCCCAGACAACTGCTCCGCTGGAAACATACCATTTAACAATGCCTAGCTATTATTTATTTATCTCACTCGATTAAATTGTTTATCCTTTGCTATAATAATCATTATTTTAATTGAATTTTAAATACTATAAATAGGTAGATATTACATACACAGTAGGCTCTAACATATTATTTAAAAGCAAGTGGACACACATAAATAATAAATTGATAACTTAAATAACTCATATTTTATTAGTACTATCTCTTCTAACTTAAATAACTCATATTTTATTAGTACTATCTATATCAACTATTGTTGTATAGTGGTGGTGAATAACTAAATAGTATTGTAATTAAATAAATGTGGATAATAACTGGTATTGCTTATTTATCAGAATTGGAGGGTTTTCAGAGAGGTGAATGGTCCTCTTAGTGCTATCAAAATGTACAGCTTTTTGTTAGAATTGGCAATGATATCATTACTATATCATGCACAATTATATATTTTAGGAGCACCTTTTTGTATTACCCAATGGTTTCTTTTAGACTGCCAGAGGATTTAAAACTATAACAGTTAGACACCAATATTAATTGTGAGACGATTTTTATGTTCTACATAAGATGAAAATACAAGATTGGGATTTTTCTTGATATAATGGCATACTGTATGCCTTCTGCTCAGATTTCATGTTTGGTTTGCAAGATTGCTCATAGCCAATGTCTTTTTTCTTTCAAACCACCATAAATTTATATATTGGCATTGGATATCCACGGAACACTTTCATCTAGTCATAATTTTAGTATTATGTCAAAATTAAGAATTGTTGACAATGTTGAGTTTATGGTGGTTATTCTTTTTTTTTAAATAAATTCAATGATATGGTATTTTGTTACTGTTTTGTACTTTGCATGATCCATGCATTGATTGTATCAATATATTATCTAATTCCATTAACAATGTCACATTATTGTGCTAGCAATTAATTTTAACATCAAAGGACAATGAGTAATGATGGGCCCACCACTTAATAGGAATAAGACACTCATAAATGAATAGGTATGCTTATGCAGAATAAAACTTATTATTACAACTAAGGTCAAAAGTCAGTACTTTCGGAGTTATACTAACTTTTATACTGCTATAAAAGTGATCTCAATCTAAGCAATTATTAATCGAAGTTTACATTAATATAAGACAAACAATAGCCAAAGTCAAACCAATGGCACTTATCTGCTTGCTCCTTACCTAGAACTGTTGTGCTCACACTATTCCTTTGATATGGTACCTAGGTGTTCAAAACCATTTGTGGCCCCCGTGCGTTTTTAAAATGATGTAATTGTCATTGATGCCCAACATGAATAATAGGTAAATCTCATGTTTTAAAGTGAAATACATGTATTAATACAATTTTACCTTAAAAATATCCATAAAGAATAATTATGTTAGACTGAGACAACTTTAAGTTGTTGTATCTCCAAAAGTATTAAGATTTTAACATAGTTCTATTAGTAGCTAATGTTCCATTTAAAAGGCCCTATTCAACAATATATCAAATGTTACTATTGAAGGATGGGCCCAGACTTCATACTTTAATTTCCAATTGTCCTTTTATTGTTATAAATTTAAAATGCTTTGCTCAAAAATATAATCATGTGTTATCTTTTGTAAACAATTACGTCAATTATTATAACATTATATTAATTTACATGTCCATAAAATTGTTCAAAATCATTGATTTTTTAAAGGCGTTTATGGCAGAGTTTATATGATTTTACATTGTCTGTACTAATTTGTTTTACTTAATCCATGTAAATGAACAAATGCAATGCGATCACTATGTTTCCTGATTAATGATATTAATGATAATGATATTGAATAAATAAATAGTCATTCATTATGCCTTATTGATACCTAACATCTATATTTAATAGATATAAATAATTATTGTGTTTATATTATTATGCTACATACAGTACCTACATGTAAAGTAATAAATATGAGTAAAAAAATAAGTGCAGTATTTATGCTTTTAAAGGGACCTATCAAGCTAGATGTACCTTTAAGCTAACAACTACAATGCATCTAATTGAATATAGCACTGATATGATAACCTTCACCGCATCTCCCCTCACGGTACTAATCACTTCATTCTAATATTCTTTTTCTTGCATTGACATTGCACCCGAGACGATTGTTTGGTTTTCCCTCAATGTGTATTTTAACAAATGACCTGCTTAAGTTTTATTCTCGGTAATTAATTTTAATAGTCATTTACCATGGCGAGGCAATTTAGCAAAACGAGTTTGGAGTCAGTGAATTGAAACGAGGCGTTCATTTTTAGATAACGCTGCAAACACTGCAAAGTCTACAACAGGGGCAGCAGGGTCATTTGTTGTTAAAGACAGAAAATGGTCAGTATCAGCTGTTGAGGGTCGGTCCCGCGCCGGCCGCCGGCGGTATGGCGGCGCCCCAGGCTCAGACCCTCCGGCTGTCGACCGTGCCGGCAGTAAGTAGGACCTGCCTCCGCTACTAGCTCCCCGAAGCTGGACCACCCCTCCCTACCTCCGCCTCCATTGTAACAACCCCGATTGTCCAGTTTCAAAACAATCATGCATGCGAATAAAGGTGGGGGTGCATGTCTCAAGGTATTTAACAAGGTAAGACTAATCGGTATATCACTCATTGTGTAATATAAATACTAATTAGTTGTACTCATTTGAAAACATTAATTACAGGTATCAAACTTGCTTGTTAGTAGAACCTTCTAAATTAGATTTAGTGCTTATACACACTAAAAATATATACTAGAACTTTTCTGTGATTTTGAAATGTAGGCACTAAAAACAAACTTTTTGTTTGCAGTGGTCTAAAAAAAGTAAAGCATAAATAAACATTGAATTATACCAGTACATTTTCCTCAAGAGTTAAGAGCCATATTACAACTGAAAAGTTGTTAATTTAATATTAAATTATTTGCATGTTTGGTGCATTTGTTTTACAACAGAAGAGTAAAGAAAAATTACTTGTCAAAAAACAATTTTTACTCATAAAAACCAACTACATAATATGAATTATATTGAAATCATGTTATTGTAGTATGGGCCTTAAAGTATAATATTTATTATGCTGCTTAAAGGACAGGATAATTATTAAGAGTGAGTGCATGCAGAGAACTATTTGAGATCGTACGTATTTGTTTCAGCAGTACACAAAATGGTATCAAGCATGTCCTACACAATTTAAACATTGTACTTGCATGGATATGCCCTGTTTATGGGAGTATGGCATAAGTACTGAGATAATTGTAGTTCTTTTCACTCAGTTTTCCACACTGTACTTCCATTGTTAACTGGTCATAGTATGGTCTTTGCATAAGGTGGCTATCATATTGAAGTTCATGTAGTAATACTTGTTTTCAAGAATCACTATTTATATTTCAATATTATAGAACTTGTTATAAAATCAGTAACATGATGAGTAGTTTTGAAGATTTCCTCCTAAATACAAAGCTCACATTTTACCTCTTTTATTAGTATAGAAGTATAAATAAATATGCTCTAATAAAACCAGTTACATACCTATATATTAAACTGAAAACGTCCAATGAACGCAATAGCTTTGTCGATGCATACAGTAGGATGACGAGGGGTGAAGGGAAGTCGTTTAGATATGTTTCAGTATTCGCCCGAACATTCCAAATTGCACCTAATGGACCTTGCCCTTGAACTTCTCGTTCTGAAATAAATCAATGGGGTGAATTGAATGTATATTAAACGCAGTTCGTATCGCGGTAACTGCCACTCGATTAGTTACACGCTTGTATAATTTCGTGATTTATCTATTGTGTGAATAGATAATATCTGTGGGTTAACGGTTACGTAAAGGTAGGTACGTACGGTTGCAATTTCAATAAAACTGTTTCATTTTCCTTTCAAATGACATTTAAAAATACATTATTGATTGTCTATTAGGTTCATTAAAAATCTATTGGGTAAAGCGACAGTCGCTTTTCAATATCGTACCTACTGTGAAGTTTCATTGATAGGGGCTCCACGCAGCAGGAGTTCATTTGTTCAGAAAAGTCAATCGAAACTTTCTAACGTGTCATTCTAACTAGAAAACACTGCACTAATAAAAACAAAATTACGCGAGTGCATGTTAACAAAATTACGACCTGACAAGCGTATTTATTGTACAAAGTAGGTAATCCAATAAAATTCTTGGTATAGGTGCTAGGTCTCCTTTTAACACGAGATTTATCTGCACCGGCTAATACTGTTCATCGTAATACTGAGGTATTCAAATAGTGGAAATGTTGTATAATCATCATCATCATTTTCGACCTCGAGATTACATTTTCTAATTCTATTAGAATATTTACTTAGGGTTGCTTTAGGTCCGTAACTTACATACCTATCATGATAAAAAAATATAGTAGATATTTACACTGATTTTATGGTTATATTTTATACACATTTAATTAATTATCATGTTGGAATATTCAATTTTAGCCTTGTTATTTTTCGTCATAATAAAATATCTAAATGAAAACTTACCCATGGCATTTAATTTTTCGTTACGCTGAAACGTTCGTACAGGATAAATGATGAAATAGGTATAGACGACGGCGTTGGTGATAAAATCTCAGTTAATGTTTTATTTATGAAGTTCAAAAAGCAGCCATTTTCTTGAATGCATAATAAGTAGTTCTCGATTTTGTCTCGTCTCTCGGAGACCTCGTCTGTTGGATTTACTTAAATAAGTTTAGGGTATTTACGCAATTTATTTCTTACGCAAAAGCGTAAGAGGGTACCCCGAGCGCATTGCGATCATAATAATTTGTTTAGTTTCATTGATCTGTTTCGAAGTGAAGAAGACCTAGTCACGCTCGCAAAGGAAAATGTCTGATCAGAACGATCGTATTCAACTTCAATACCCGGATTTTTTTGGTGTTCAAGGAGAGATTGTGAATGCGGTCTTCTTTGTGCAGCTCCCGGGCGTTGCGACGGTGTCGACGAGCGTGGCCAGTCCCGGTGCCATGGGGCAAATGCCGACGGGGTCAGTACCATCGCCGGTGGTGGCGGCGTCGGTGGCGTCCGTGGCGTCGGTCGCGGCGCCGCAGCCGCAGTCGCAGCCTCAGCCGCAGCAACCGCAGTCGCTGCAGACGCTGCAGCCGCTGCAACCGATGCAATCGCTGCAGCCGATGCAAACTCTGCAGCCGCTCCAACCCTTGCAGACACTGCAGCCTACAGTGACAACGCAGGTGAGCCTCACTACACTATTTAAATTAAAATAATGGAATTTGTGTGTTGAAATCTTTTTTTATGTAAAAATTTAGACAGTTCGGCTTAGATATGGAACTTATTGTATACGAGC
>LGAG01000042.1:371541-396374 GCA_001278395.1 Lerema accius | reverse complement strand
TAAATACACTCAATGTACAGACAAATTTATTTTACTGTTTTATTATAGTATAGATGATGATGATGATGATGATGATAACATAAATATGTTTGAAAGATACAATTTTTCTCGCTATTACTTCTCGGCAATAATTACAGAACACCTTTTTGAAATGGTCATAAATGAAAAGTAGGTATGACTTTGGTAATTGTATTAAAAAAATACCAACGTAAGAGTAATGAAATGATTTTGAATTTGATAAAATCCTTTCACTTTGTATTTCTGTCAACAACTTTTTCAATCACAGAAGTTCAAAGAATGCAGTGACAGTGCAACGTATGTCCGGTATGCAGGTTGTAATTAGTACCGGACAGGGGTGAGACCGGGCGTTCGGGAGTGTATAATATTTTATCTATATTATTTTTATGGGGGTACGGGTTGCACATGCGTATGTTGGCGCAGTAGGTGTAATTACTCCCTAAACAAATCGATCGTAGCTCTCTCTCGCACGCCATTCTGTCTCAACTATGAAGATTGAAAGGGCAATATTAATGGTACACCTTCAAGTGTCCATCCGGCAGAACGCTCGTGGACTCTCGGCGGAGAACGCGTCGTTTCCCGCCACGGACTGACCCTTCTGTAAGTTATAACTTTGTTTGCTCCGTTGTTAAGAGGTTTATCGAATGCGTTGAAAACTTTGATATTATACTGTTCTTCTTCACTACGTACTATGATAGCGGGTGAACAAATTATCTTTAGAATTACATTTCTAACTTTTGAGAATGGATTAGTAATTTTATGCAATTGAAAATTAGGATTTGTCGCTTGTCTTCAAATTAGTGATAACTGTTGAAGTATCTTTAAATTGCTTTATGGAAGCGACATTTTTTTTACTATGCCATTTAATTTTAAATATTGATTTTTTTGGTGAAAAACAAATTAAAGATTAATTATTACGTAACGCAAAATATAAAATAAATATCATTGTTTATTATTATTAATTGTCACTTGCTTCCTTCTTGACTGGCAACACGTTGGTGATGCCCCTGGTGTTGCTAATGTCCGTCGGTGGTGATCACTTATTATCAGGTGATCTGTCAGCTCGTTTGTCAACGGCATAAAAGATAACTATGTATAAAATCGACATTTTGCTGTGCACTAAGAGTAAATAGTCGTCTATCGCAGTTTATAAATTTCAATATCACATCCTACGCTGAAGCGGCGGTTATGAAACTAACTCTGCTGATGTACAAACTTAAATAAGGTTTATTTGATTAACAAATATGGGCGCTTTGATCATTTGCAATGCTAGGATTTATGGCTGCACATATGTTTAGTTATAAAAATTGTTAAATTAATGGTATTGTAGATATAAATCAGCTTTTTTGGTTTTGTTTTTACCTAAGTGAACTGTTTTTGGATAAAATCTAATTGCAATCAATCATTCACCTATCATGCTTAAATAGTTAGTTGAATTCTTTTTCATAACACTTATATGGCAATAAAGCGGTAAAAATATGACCCTTTGCCTTGCCTGATTTGTAACTGAATTTAAGATAATGAGCTGTGTTTCATTAAGTAAGCTATATAGGGCTTAATATCTGAGGTATAAGTAAAAGGAGGCTGAAGCGATTTTACCTTTTCTCATACTAGTTACAAAGTGTATTTCTCAAGTTTTGCCGATCGCGACTTTCCATAATGCGTTGCTTAATTCGTCCATTTATATGTATATTCGTATAGGCTGAGCGTTAACACAATGTAATAGTGGTGCATGATTGAACCTGCTGTAATTAAAATGGAAGGTGGATATTGTATTCAATCACAGACCATGCCAGATTATATAGTGGGATATTCGATGTTGCTGTTGTGGACGGCACCCTTTGTTTGATGCTTGTCTATTATCATCCAACGTAACAGTATCAATATACCATATAATTGGTAACTTGATGTTGACGCGTGTTTAATTAATATCTACGTCCCTACAACGTCACACACATCTCTAGCTGCATTTCAATTTAGTTCACAACTATAAATAGATTGAATTAAATTCAAAATCATTTATTCATGTAGGTATTAATGATACACTTATGCACGTCCAACATTTTTTTTATCTACCCCCATTTCGTAAAGGTGCTTTAATATGGAGGGGAAGAAAGGGCAAAGACACTCCCCCGCACATCATTTTAAATAAATAGTATTAAAGTTACAATATATTTATTTTATTAAGTAGGTATCATTGTTTACAAGGATGTCTATTTCCATCGTTTAAATTTCTTTTATCCATTCTGTACATAGCTCATGCTTATAAAAATGATATTTATAATCTATATTAATAATTTCGTGCAGGGGTACGGTAGACTCGATCGAAACCTTATATGAATAACAAAACATTAAAAAATCATGATTTCGAGTCGACAACATTATATTCGCAAAATTCAGATTGTGGAGTATTTCGTTAAATTGTTATGGGACTGACAATGACAAACAAATCGCATTCGCCATCTTGGTCAGTTAATAAACGTTCCGTTTTACATATAAATAAAATGATCTGTCACGAAACTTATGTGGCAGACAAAATTTAACGCGAGCGAAGCCGCGGGCAACTGCTAGTTATTATATAACGTAGATAATTAATTACATAATGGTTAAGTGGAAAAAATCCCCATGGTGAATTGTCTATCTACTGCCGACATACGACAGACAAGTTATCGTTCACTTTGAATTGAAAATGATTGTGTTAATAACATAACACATAAATTACTTTTGAGGTTAGCGTGATTATATCAACAATAAGTTTTTCAGGTGGCTCATAACCTAACAAATGTACCTACAACTCATTCCGTGCTCGTTAGAGACATTATTTTATTTTGAACGGTTCTCGACAAACAAAGCGCTCTCAATATTAAAGCGATGTAGGAGAAAATAGACAAGTATAAATTAATTCGAGATGAAAGGCATAAAGCGCACCGCGTCTGGCGTGGGGGTCTCCAATCAAACGTTGATCCACCCCACCCGACATTTGCAGGTGAACGATATTGCATTGTAAATAAATCTCTAAATAGAAATGAGGATTCCCTCTGAGCGGTCAAGGGATCTCTCGATACTGGTCGCCTGTCGCCCGCCAAATGATTTTGCCAACCCTTTGACAGAGCCACGGGGAGATAATATTACAGATCGTTTTGACTAGATTACTATCTGTACAGGTTGGACTACCGAGCCCGCGGTATTATCACTGATTGAATTCAAAACAATGTTAGTGCGACATTATGTTTCAATTTGAACTGACAAAATGTTGAGCGAGTAAGCGTGACCATTCTATTTTATTTTATCAATTTCTATAACGCTGAAACAATGTGATTAATAATACTTTTAGAACACAACCGCTATTTCGATATCATTCACTACAAATGCTGTAAAACAGCATTTTAAAGAGTGTATGTTTGACCACAGAAACCGTTGGACAACACGAAGGAGAAGTGTCGCAACTTCCTGGCGAATCTTCTGGACCTGTCGAGCAAGGAGCCCATGTCGGTGGAGACGAACGTCCGGAACCTCATCCAGGAGCTGATCGACGCGCAGGTGGAGCCGGAGACGTTCTGCGAGCGGCTCGAGCGCCTCCTCAACGCTAGCCCGCAACCTTGCCTCATCGGGTTCTTGAAGGTACCCTCGATATCTTTCTCTTATGTTTACCTGTCTTGCTGCAGTATTATGTGAAGGGAAAAATTAATACTTTTCTTTTTAAATATAGTTATCTTGGCTTCATCATACGACGTACAGTACTGGGGTTGCTATTGTTGATACTATGGTTTATTTATATCAAAAAAATATAAATCACTATCTTTAAAGGTCGTAGTGTTAGTCGTCGTGTTCATAATAAGATCTTTCGACTTACTGTGTTCAGACGGCACCTGAGAAACTGGTCATAGGTGGTCTGTTACATGTTGCTCTTATACGACGGTCGGACAAAACGCAGCAGCTTCAAGCTGCAATAGTATTTCACTGCAGCCCCTAACGTAAACACATTGTTAAACAGAAAAGCCTGCCGCTGCTGCGTCAGTCGCTGGTGACGAAGGAGCTGGTGATCGAGGGCATCAACCCTCCCTCCCCCCACGTGGCGTTCGCCGCGCCCATACCCTCGCCGGTCACGCCCGTCATGGCCAGCAACGTGCAGCTTGTGAGTATCCCACACATCCCACACGACATGTATAGACAGCTGCGCGTCCACTGCGCGATGTGTACGGACCCTAGCAGATTATTCACTATACTTATCAGTTAAAGAATGGTACATGTTATTCGCTGAAGTGCGTCTCTTTCGGGTACTTGTTTTGTGTAAGTGTTTAAGAAACGTTAAAGTAAATTCATTATTCTTATACCATTCCTTAACTGATAATAAAAACTACGAAAAAGCTGCGTTTCCCGAACACGAGTTAAATTGAATTAAGTCGATACGCTTAGGCCACACTACAACAATAACTAATTTAATTCATCGACTTTATGGTCTATGTGATGAAAATACACCAGCCGTCAACATTTCATCTGGTCGCTGCTACATAGTGTCTGAGTCAATAGTCACAAACAGTGAAGTATCCATTATTAAGCGCTGTATCCTGCAAAATCCATCATTTACGTTAGTTTAAAAATATCGACGAAACATCACTACCTTATCTGTGACATATTTTCATCTTGTACATTATCTTCAAAATTGGTGGAATATCGTTGCTTTGTACTTTATTAATATAAATATTATATATATGATTCATAACCTGTTTAAACATACACATTATTATTACCTTTTAGCACCGAGCTACTTAACCATGCAATCAGCATTTTAACGCTATTTTAATCTAATGTGTTACTAATCCTTTATTTCTGTGTATTCTAGGTAGAAAGTTCTAATCGTCGAGATAGCCAAACCTCTATGCTAGGTTAAAGGACACATACGTCCTTTTAGGCCATCTCATTTCATTATATTGATAACAATATATGGCATTGTACAGGAGAGTTGTAAAATTGTTTGAAAATCGTTTAATTTGTCTTGATTGTTTTTATTGTTGATTGTAAGTAATATTGTGCAATTTAGGGGCGGCACGGATGTTGGACGCTCGCCCGGCGCGGCGGTCGGGGTCCGGGTTGCATATAATTAAGTTAAAATAGTTAGGTACGTCACTCGTGCATCGCTGTAACGACGGATCTATATTAAAGCAGTATTTTTTGTTGGTCATTATTCATCGGACGTCACATTTATTCAAATGATGATTTTAATGTAATCAGCTACGTAAAATTAGGGAGTCAATTATGAGTTCGACGTAAATACTTTTCCTCGACTCGGTACGTTTGCTATGGACCACTTTGAGAGTACCCTTAGATAAATGTTTAAGAAGTGCATAATTATTAGTTCCTGCGGAGGTTGTCGATGGTTTTCGGGTTTCCCATTGGTTGCACCTAAATACAAGAGCCTCGTAATTTCATCGTATTCCCTTAACACACGCAGGCGACGTGTAAACTGTTCCATGAGCTTACCGGCCAGCTCGTCATATATGTGGCATTTCATTATTTCAAAATTGATGCAGTTTTATTGCATTTTTTTTTAAACAGACCTCATAGTTTTCTTCATCTCTAGACGAAGCTCAGCGCTCAACATCCGTGCCGGCATATTTCTTACAATTTTTTAATTTCAAAAGTCAGCGGAATAACTGTTTCCGTCGAAGTAACGATGTAATAACATGAAGTAATTGAAATCGAATTGGATCGATGCATTGCAACCCACCGACGACCTCGCGCACTCGGTTAGCGTTAGGCGATTCCCAAATGCAAGAGTGAGTGTCGTGGGTGGGACACACGCTAAGCTAACGCCGTGGTTGTGGCAGCCGATGGACGAGGGCAGCTCGAGCCCCACCCTAACGCCCCTCCTGCCCCCGGTGATGCCGATAACTCCGCTGCCTCCCCCTCTGCCGTCACCGAACCCGTTAAATCTGTTGCCCATCCAGGCGCCCGGCCCGCAGGTTGGTTCACAGTTACGCCCGTATGCGACAAACGTATATCGAACTGCCGACCGGCCTCTAATTATACGCCAAAACTGTACAATTACAGAATCGCGGCAGCTTTGGTATCCCTTTGCGCGTGAGGGTAGTACAGAGATCCTGCATAGATCGAGCTTTCGGAATCATTTTAACCCCGCTCCCGGTGGTTCCCCGTCGCTGTAACCGAAGCGCGCAAAATCGCTAACTATAAATGTTCAATCGGCAAGTCTCGAAGTGCTATTATAACGCATTTGTCCGCACTAATGATTCCAAAAAGCTCTAACTTAATTTCAAGTAGTCGTCTTTGTCAATTTGTCCTTACATAACATTGAAATGTCTATGCTGTATCTAGTGTGTAATGGCATAATTCAAATTCCCATATTCAGTCGAGAAAGTTTTTTATCGTATATTTATAAATGAATTGTTCAATTACGTGTGACAATAGTATAATATGAGAAATTATATATTATACCATACATTATACGCTGGATATAGTTAAAACGATGGAAACAGTTCAGCATAACAAATAAGTCTCGACTGAATTGTTACTTAAATACTTTTTCATTAAAGAAAATTCAAGTAAATTCCAGCACCAAGTATTCAGGCACCAGATAATACCGATTATGCCTAGCTGCTTCCCAATTTAGTATTTACAGTTTGTACCAACAATATCATATAGATAGTTAACAGAAACCACTAACGAGTGTTGACTAATAATTGGCTTTTAGTAGATTTCGTCGCGCATTTTTCGATCTGAAATCATGGTTTGTCAAAATTATAGCGAAGGCTTGTCAAATGTCGTCTAGTTGAAAGTGCTCGTACGTAGCACTCGCAACCATCGATCGCATGTGCATGCACATGGGCCTGGTTCCAACACGAGCGAAACCGATTCTATTTTAATAAAAAACTCGATCCTTTAAATATTTTTAATCGATTCGCACTCGATTTAAGTGATGGGATGGCCTTATCTATACGATACGGTACCTACATTTATTTCACGTAAATGAGATCAGTCGGCTCCTATTAAATTATACTCAAAGTGGAAGTATCGACGATGCAAGTTGATATTAAATTATTGCGTTTCTAAACTTTTCATAACATTCTGTGATATTTTCCTTAACCCAGGCTGTTGTAGATTCCATGTTTTTGTTACCGAGTAATACCTACTTAATAAACTCTTAAAAAGCGATAATATTACAATTGCTTCAATAAACGCTGATCCAAAATGAAGTCTGGGTACGGATTAGCTGATCTCCTTTACACCCTCTATTCAGTAAGATGTTATGTCTATTTGAATTTCATAACACTAGGAATCTCCGAGTTATTTCGAGACGCCGCTAAGGACCTACCGAGGCGCAAAAGAGACGCCTATCGAATCTCAAGTTAGTTACAATCCTTCGACGTAACACGTTTACTATTTATGTTATTATAAATGTGGAATGAGTAGTGTATTCGGCAGTTTCTTTGCAAATTACATTCTCACATCATGATGTACCTGCTGAGTATAAGTTTTCGTAGAACTCGTACCAATATACCGCCACTGTACAACTGGTTTAAATTATAATCTAAATGATTGGGTGTTGTTCTCACCTTTTTTGTTTTGTAATTTGGTATCGATTAGAATTTTAGAATTTAATAAAAAAATGAGCGTCCATTTTATTTTGTTAATGTTCCCTACGCTCGAATTTGATTTGTTTGCTCAAAGTTGACTTTTACCGGCCAATATAAATAATGGTCTAATTTGTCTTTTTGCCCATAACATACCTATACTACATTATGTTGAAAGTTGAACAATAATGCAGTTATTTGTGGCTGAGTGATAAAGAACATTTTTAATGTAGGTTTGAAATGAATTCGAGGTTACATCAATTATACTACTCTGAAAAATATTTATGCTTCTTTGGTTTTCCACTTATTTTTACACTCACGCTTCTCATTACAAATCTTAAAATCGAAAAAATGCATGTAAATGTGAGTAGTTTCGACTTAAGTTCTGTAGCATGTGGTGTCTTATGTGTTAACTTTGTCTTGTATGTTATAACTGTGTTACTTTGATTGTAAGCTAGATTATTTTAATTTGTTTTAAAATATCAATTTTATATGTTATACTATAGTTCACTAGTAGTCTGTTGTGTCCGCTCTATGTTTATGTCAACGCTAGTGGTGCCTCTGCCGTAAAACGTGCTAATATCGTAGATGATCTTATTCCAGCACTCCCACTTACATAGCGTAGTTATAGTAAAGCCAGTCGGGTTTCTTTTTTTTTAAATGTCTATAAAATTAATGCAGAATTATCCATTATGAAACCTTATCCGGTGTTACTGTCCGCTAGAACGCTAAGTGTGACCGTATCCTGCAGACTAGATACGTAATCGTACACTATGTGAAATTAAATGTGATGATTGCTTAGTAAATGATTCAAGTAGAAATTAATGAAATGCTTTAGTAAATGTGTTGTCCTGTGACTGTGATCAAGTCAGTGAGCATTTAAGTTTTATTTGATAGTTTTATGGGCGCAGTTGCCACCAGTGTCGGTAGGTATTAACTGACAATCTAATATTGTGTGTTTGCGATGCGATGGTATTGTGACAATGTAAAATAGTTCACACATTAATTGATCTTATTCAATTTCGTTACATACTTGAATACTTGATTATTGAATGGGGTAAATACTGTCATTCAAGCATACTAGACGAAGTACTGAGACACGAATATGGTATTTATTGTATGCGCTATTTTTTATGTTCAAAATAATTGTAAAAAATACAATCATACTGTCGCGCATATCCGTTAAATAAAACGTTGCGCTAATTTTTATAAAGTATTTTGCAACTAATCAAGTATTTAGAAGTAAATTATGTGTACGTACTTGATTTAAAAATCACGCATAGTTCAAATGAATACCCCGTAAAACTTTCATTAAAACTCATTTATGTGTGAAGTATAGTATTCTATGTGTGGCCAGGCATGGACGGAGGAGTCGGTTGACTAAACGTTGTAGTTTTGAAAGGAAAATCGTGTATAAGTGTTGTGGAAATAGAATTGAGTAATTTCTAATCACTAATAGGTCATCGACGGTCAGTCGTTGGCGCGGTGAGGGTCTCGCGGTGACGCATGACGTGGTTGTGAACTTGCGGTGGTGTGTTTGCAGCAGAAGCCGGCGGGCAAGGCGGGCGGGTCGATCGCGGTGCTGCAGAACATCCCGGTGCACTCGAAGGTGACGGTGAGCAAGGCGGGCAAGGCCATGACGGTCACCAGCAAGGCGAGCACGAGCCGCGCCGCCAGCAACGCCGCGCTCTCCACTGTGCTCACGCCCGGGAAGTCATTGCTCAAAGATAAGGTACGCACTGTTGTCGTGCGACAAATCTAAGCTATTTACACAGATATTAATAAGATATAAATATAAAATTACATCATTAAAAGTACTGCAGTTTAAATTGCCATTAGATAAAATCACAGTCGAGCGCTAAGTTATATGTATTAATAAAATTTGTTTATTGACTTTTCCGCGGGCGGAGCCGCGGGCATCGTCTAGTAATACATAATTATATTCAGTTCACCTTGAACCGTTTTGTTTGTACGCAGGAGAAGAAGACAGCGAGCCAGTACGCGCAGCCGTTCGTGGACGACAAGATGGCGGGCGACGACGACATCAACGACGTGGCGGCGATGGGCGGCGTCAACCTCGCAGAGGAGACGCAGCGCATCCTCGGCTCCACTGACATGATCGGCACGCAAATTAGGTACGTGACTAGAAGGATTACCTACTCTTTATTTGACTACGTAGGGTAAAAGTGTGTGAGAATGTTCGTAATGTTCCCTCAGAACTTCCCAATTGGAACAAATGATGTATGAAGTATCTTCAGTCGATTAGTGATATTGTTTTCGTTTGATGATTTTTAGTGCAGGTTTTATATACCTATACATGACTGAAGTGTGTTGTTTATACGTTGTCAGGTCGGTGAAGGACGAGTACCTGACTCCGGTGCCGACGATGCAGCTGCGGCTGAAGCAGCACTCGGCGCGCGGCGGCATGGAGGAGCCGGCGCCGGAGGTGGCCGCGCTGCTCACGCACGCCGTGCACGAGAGACTCAAGAACCTCATCGAGAAGCTCGCCATCATCGCCGAACATCGCATCGACCACGTTATAAAGGCGAGTAGTGTATTTAATTACATAATTGACGACGTCCCGTATTTTAATTGTATTATGTATAGTGTCGGTACGAAGGCGGGCGCTGCGTATAGTCTGATATTATTATGTCATTCGTTCCATTGCATCTCGGTCATAATTCAGATCCCTGGCTGTTCGTTGCCAAGTAGCTTATAAATTATAAAAAAATACAAATTTTGTAATAAGAGTAATTAATTTTTAGCCGGAACAGGATAATGTGCAGGCCGACACAAAAGAAGTAAGCTTGAATTGTGTTAATATTGATGTGATTGTTTTCAATTCAATTTAATTCACTTTGTGCTTGACTGCGCAGAATACGCTTGTGTGCGAGTACAGCTTAGACCACGTGACCACCGGCGGTACTCGGTTACGGCGACCGTAAGAACTGATTACATGACCTACAGACATAACAGCGTGTCGTATTGTACCAATATCTTTTTGTTTCAGTTCCTATAAACCTATAGATAACTATTTATAACTTTCTTATACTCAAAAGCTAAGTCTCAAATATAAATGCTTATTTAAGCCTAAAAGACGCAAAGCTATAGCTTTTATTTTGTTTTTTGCATAGTCAAAACAGTAATTAAATGTACAAAATGTTATACATATTGCTTCCCCTCAATATATACTACTTACTGATGTTTTAAAGTATTGTGGTGCTATTTCATAACATACTTAGTAACAGTTCTTACCGTGTCGCTCGGTCGCACCAATTTTATCACTCTAGTAGGTAGTTAAAGCATGTTTAGTTGACACTATTTGTGCCGTTTTTGAAATCTTTTAATTTATTGTGAGTAGAAACTCGTTTGCATAAGAGAGTCAGTGGTTTAGAAATTTTAGAGATTCCGACACAAGGTTGTTAATAATTTTGAGTTAGGTTAAGCCATTGAAATGGTTTGTAGGAATTCATTGAATATTTCGAGTTTGTAATTTATAATTTCTCCTAATACTAACCATTATAATGTCGTAACATTTGACAAGGTATAAATGATGCTAAAGCGAACGGTACTCAGGGCGCATTTACATCAGACGAGCGAATGCTCATTTTGTCTCCATTTCATAAAATTATTTAGTGTAAACAAACGTAGAGCATTCTTGCGTAGTTCTGTCTCTATTCACAAAGATAAATTAAAGAGAGTAAGAGATCATGAAAGAATGCTCTTGTTCTAGCACTTCGTTCAATTTGGTGTAAATCCACCGTTAGGGTTTGTAGTATCAAAGGTGATAATCTGACGCGACCCGTTCATCCATTTGGTTTGGTTGAAATAAGATGTTGTCTGCCTGTTGAATAAAATTGAAATACCACCGGGACATGGTTTAATGGCAAATTATACTTCATAATTAATATGCCAAAAATAGAGGTACGAGTAACTAAAAAATACATCGTGCAACACTTTATTTATTTACCTATTACATAAAATAGTTGGAGTTGCTAAAGCGATGTGGTCCCACAGACGGATCCGCGGTACGAGCTGACGCAGGACGTGAAGGGCCAGCTGAAGTTCCTGGAGGAGCTCGACCGCATCGACAAGAAGCGGCGCGAGGACTCCGAGCGGGAGATGCTGATGAGAGCCGCCAAGAGCCGCTCCAAGAACGAGGACCCCGAGCAGGCCAAACTGAAGGCCAAGGTAAACTACACGACATAATATACCATGACGCTAAGGTGTGAATCCTGAAATATACCTTCATACATATTTAATACTTACTTTGTTCTTTTGGTGCAGTGACCCAGACATTAACAATAACAATAATTAAACATTGATTTCATCGATAATGAGGGCAATTTTTGTTTGAAAATGTGAAAGTAGCACAGTGACTCACGATCAGACCCACTACTAAAACTATTCTAATTAAATAAAAATTTTGTCCAGTACATAGATGTCATATCAAGTAAAGTTAATTTGTTTGACATTTCAATGAACAAATACAGTGTTCAACTCAGGGGTCCCAACCTTTCCTTGGTCAATGAACACATTTCCATCCTTCTTATTAGCAGGGACCACCAGGACCAGGTATTGTAGGTATAATAAAAATAAAGTGTAATAATTAAACTGATACTTCTGTAATTTTGTATTAATGTGATTACCGAGGTCAGCACCTGCTAAATTTAACATGCGGACTATTTTTGTCTTCTGCGGATCACTAGGACCATTGGTTTCACTGGAAGTAAGTGTGTGTGTGTGTTCTAGGCGAAGGAGATGCAACGCGCGGAGATGGAGGAGGCGCGGCAGCGGGAGGCCAACCTGACGGCGCTGCAAGCCATCGGGCCGCGGAAGAAGGCGCGCCTCGACGCGCCCGCCGGCGGCGACGGACCCAGCACCTCGGCGCAAGCCTCCGGACTGGTATGTACCACCATTACCAGTGTAAAAAAATATTAGTAATCGTTATTAAAATAAATCATTTCTGAAAATTTAGGGGAGTGGGATTTCTAAATTATTTGACTAATTCACTCTCACAATTGAGTGAAATTCAATGTCGCCCATATCTTGGAAACCGTCAAGCTGTTCCGACAAACAACTGACATAATATTTGTCGAATCCATTAAATTGTACGTGCAATTGTTTGATGCACGCACGCAAATGCACGCGTAATAATGTGATAAGCGAGGTTGCAAGAAACTGAGATCGATATATTATTGTATTGTACGTGTGTATGTGTGTGTTGTAGCCGGGGCGCAGTCAGCTGGCGCTGCGCACGCGACTGAAGCGCGTCAACCTGCGCGACATGATCTTCTTACTTGAGCAGGAGAAGGACACCGCGCGCTCCACGCTGCTGTACCGTTGCTACCTCAAGTGAATTGTAACGACGTATCGACGCTCTAACACCAACACCTACTATATTGTGTCACGATCACAGATCACCCCCAACAGATACCGCATGTTGAACATTTTGTTCCGTTTCGAATTCACCAAAATCGGCGGAACGTGCTTGCGCGGGGGGCGGCTAGTGTACTATGATTGGCTATTTCAAGGGCAGCCGTTTGTCAAAAAGACATCAACGGGCGTAAAGCACGTTTTTTGTGATCTACTACTAAGTAACCACTATAACTTGAGCTCTGCATAGCTAAATATTTATAACAGCAGCAACAACAGCATACATATAACAGCACAGCTAGTCATTTTCGTTAATTTCTAATAAATAAAATAATTTTTGTATATTTATGAAACGCGAAAACATGTACGTTGTCACGGGTCTGATGTCTGGTTGACACTAATTTGTCAATTTGACCGCATTATCTTTATAAGTGCAAATGCATATATGTGTGGTGAAAAAATGTTGCCTTCAATGCGGAATCTATTGGGGGTGATCTGTGGTCACGATAGACGCGGCATTCCAACTATCACGTATTCTTACGTTTGAAAATGAATGACAACGCATAACAACATTCTGATATGTGTCGTAGACTTTATATTTTTAACTGTTCTATATGAATATTGAACTCTGAATTGAAAAACTACGATTACCATTCGAGTACTTCTCTAAATCTGTTGTGACTATGTGTGCCCGTGACCAGTATTATTTTACCGATTTGCATGAAGTGTAGTAATGTGGATTCACGTAATGATCTA
This sequence comes from Lerema accius, assembly GCA_001278395.1. NCBI lineage: Eukaryota > Metazoa > Arthropoda > Insecta > Lepidoptera > Hesperiidae > Lerema > Lerema accius. Next base: position 382,635 of record LGAG01000042.1, on the reverse strand, counting down.
TGAAATGTCTGCGTAGCTTATTAATCATCGTATGGTACCGTGGTATATCTGTAAAAATAGGTATATCCTATGTATTTATATACGTAAGTTAAGAAACAACCTATGCGTTAGCACTTTATGTGACTGTATTTATTAGTGTATATTCAGTTTTAATAACACAAATGGTGTTATTACTAATTCATAATTCACGTGGTATTTAAATTGAACTAATGAAATTATTTTTACTGATTGGGCATTATTAATTTTACAGGTTATTACAAATCCCTTAGTATACATTAAAATTATCAGAACCATACAAGTTTTTTGTTCTGTTATATTTATTTGGACAAAAATATACTAAAATACCTTAACTTTGGTGAACTAACTTTGTGGGAAATAAGTTCTCTATCATTTATATATTAAACATAACAATATTTCCAGTCATTTATAATCTTACTTATGACCGCTATTATAATATTATTATTCTAGAATTGTAGGCTTTTATAATGATTTATTATAATAGTTGTATGTCTGCTGCTATGCTTATTTGTTCAAAATATGTAAAATTTACTATCTCAATTGCATGCAATCTGTATTTATATATGTCAGTTGTAATAACCTTAATTTTGTAATTGTGTATGTCTTCGATCAACATATTATTGTTATTTACATCCAAAATTTTTATATTATTTATTTTAAAGTTTAGTATGTTATTGATTATGCACGTACTTAACGAAAATAGAACACTCCGACCGATACTTATTTTATGACCCAATTTTTAACTAACTATTTTAGTAATCGTCTATGGTAAATGTAACATTATTTTTAGTAAATACTATGTTATATTTAAATTATTTTGCGTCTCAAATACCTTTTTATCATAAAGTATAAGTGAATCAGAATCTTATAGATATTCTTATATCCTAAGAAATTGACAAATTTAAACAGTATAAGAGTTGTTTCAACTGCTAGTTACTTCAGCCAGACACGGTATTGTTTATCTAACAATATCATCAATAATAAAATCTTTGTTTTTAACAAGTTGCTACCACAATTATTTGGTAGATATTATTATGGACGATTTTAATTATAACAACCAAATTTTATGTTGTTTCTTAAAAAAATATTGAAAGTGGATTAGGCGTATTGATGTTGGATAGTAATAAAAAGTAAATGTAATTTTATTTCAACGTATTTTGTCTTATTTAAACCTGCATGCATTATAAATTTTCAAAAATAAAATAGTTTAGGCTATTTGAATTCAGTCACAGATATAATATGTAATTTTTTTGCTCGACTTGGCGGGGGCAGTGCCGCGCCCCCGCATTGTAACCTGATATTCCGTCTCATCGGTCGCTTCACCTGTTCTGTAATTATAGCTAAACGACACTTGGTATATTATAGGTATAATTGGTGTAAAGGTAATTAGGTGTGCAGGGTCAATGTAAAGACCCTGCTTATTATGTATAAGGTCGATTATGAATGTGTATAGTGCCTACTGCCGAGTTGGCGCATGGACTAACCAAAGCATATTTAGGTTTATTTTAGGTTTTTTGTATTAATTTTATAAAACATGTATACATACCTCGTTTTGTTCGTTGTGATTTAACAAGTAAACAATCTTGGTACTACTTTTATTAATTTCATTAATTAAAAAAAAATTAGAACTATACAGAAATTTATTTTAACATTAAATTATTGTTTATTCTTTAATTTGTATCTGTCTTATTTATAAGTCAATAATTACAATAAAAAGACACTGTAAGATTGTTTACTTTTTAAACCACGACGAAAAAACGTGGTATAGATAACATTTTATGGTTCCGTACCTAAAAGGTAAAAACGGATTATTAGTAAGCCTCCGCTGTTTGTCTGTCTGTCTGTGTCTGTCACCAGGTTGTATCTCATAAACGGTAATAGCGAGAAAGCTGAAATTTTCACAAATTATGTATAACCGTTCCGCTATAATAACAAATACTAAAAATAAAAATAAACTAATAGGGGTCCCCATACAATAAACGTGTATGTGAACATGGGACATTTCACAATTTCATTTAAATGGTGTCCATAAGGTTCATACAAGTCTTTTTTTTAATATATGCAAGAATGTTTACCTCTACTGGACTGTTATATGTCATTGTAAGTAGTGCCAAAATAATCTGCAATAGCAATACTGTATTCAAAAATTAACATAATTTAATATCTCTTGAGACTTTTCTGTTTAACTTGGACATAGCGAACATTGTAAAAAATCTTTTTGGAAAGCTAGTGTTTTATCAGTTGCTGATATAGTCATGCTGTATGATGTCTCGGGCTTTTGTTATATTTATTAAAATTAGTGAAGAAATTTTTTTTTAGGTTTTAAATATCTAAATGTTGTTTGAGTCTTCACCATAATAAAATATAAATATTGGATATTATGAAAATTCCAAACGCCTTTTTATTGATCACTGTACCTGAGTCCTATAGAATATTATGCAGGAAGTACCTATATAAATAGAGTGATAATTGAGTAGTTTGAATGTTGGTCTCTCAACCGGGAGTTCCTGAGTTCAAACCGGACACGCACCTATTATCTTTCTAAAAGTTATCTGCATATAAAAACTAATTGCGTTGGTGTAGTAGACTATCGTGTGGAAACGTGGTGGACTATAGCCTATAACCCTGACATTGTGAGAGGGAATCCGAACACAGCAATGGGGGTGAGGGTGAGGGCCTATAAATACAAGCAAAACTATCGAAATAGATAAGTGGGAGTATGTGGCAGATACAAGAATAATAATAATTATGAACTTGTATATGTTAGTTATCCTACTAATATTATAAATGTGAAAGTTTGTAAAGATATTTGGATGCTTGTGTGTGGGTTCTTCATGCTCTAACCGTTGAACGGATTAAGCTGAAACTTGGCACACAGATAGTTTGCATCCGGGAATAGGACATGTAGTGGTGCCTATGTGCATGACGCAGTAGTAGTTGAGAACCGTATAGGTGGAGTAGATTGTTCCCTGTTTCTGGGCTGTTCCCATTAATAGTTCTAAGTCCGCCCTACTCGGATCTCGCATTCAGCTAGCATTAATTTTAATTTACGTTTGTCTGCGTTTATTTCATTTTTATATATAGTGTTTTAAATAAATTAAAACTCGTTCCCTCAGTTTTTTTTGACTGAATACCCTCTTTTTGATTCAAGGCTGTAAATTGGGAAGTACAAATTATCCATTATAAACATTTACATTACCTTCACATTTGGTGACCCCGACGTGATAATGTTACCTTCACATTTATAATTTAGTACTATAATGTCTATAATAATAAAAGAAATAAAATAATTCCTGTTATAAGTGACAACCCTACTTTATCTTCGGTTGAATATTGAGAATCCTTTAATTTCCACCTACTGAAGTCAAACAGTGATTTATAACCGGTATTGAATACCGGTAATATTTTATTATATTATCTGTATCTACATTTACAGACTTTACAGTACTGTGAATCATAGTTTTGTGTCATGCGTGTATCCGAACAAAGTTGTGGGCATCAGAAAAAAAATAAGTGACACGTCCACCCACCCTGTCAAACTAAAACTATCCAAGTGTCCACGGTTTCACGGATTCTGCATGATAACTTTTCATGTTTTAGCCATTAAAAATGGTAAGATAATTTATAAATACACTTTAAAGTAATTATGACATTTTAAAGACTCAAGTTGTCACCTCTACGAAATGTTGTCCACGTAATTTGTTTTGTGGACGTGCGATGTGATCATTCGTTTTCCTAGTCGGCTTCTTGTAGTTATATGAAGGTTTCTACATAAGTAAAGCGTCGAGGGGGAGGTTTAACATGTGAGGTTGTTGTTGTTTCAAAGCCTCTGCGATTGGATATCAAGAGGAAGCTGACGGCGCGGTCAGACCGTGTGAAATGTGTGGACCAGCACCCGACGGAGCCGTGGCTCCTGTGCTCGCTGTACGGTGGTGATGTAAACATATGGAACTACGAAACCCACGCCCAGATTAAGAGATTCGAGGTGAGTCTTCATACGGTCAGCAGGCAAGCTAGATCTCATCACATTATGCTAGTGCCAATATTAGTCCTATTCATATAAACATCTTAGCTTTATTTCACCTAACTTAGCTTGGTTTAACCAATCCAAAGGTGCTTAACATATTGAAGGTTGTATTTATATTGATATAATGAAGATAAGAAATAAGATGCAATCATAATTATAGGTTATTACATCACTATGAACCAGTTTGCATCAGCTCTAAAGCTGTACTGCAGAGACAGCATGACAGTGTTGATGCCCTGTCTTTGAGAAAATAAAAGTGCTAAGCATTTTCATGCGTAAAGTCTTATAAAGCAATGCTTGCAAATCTTGCAGCATAAATTAATTATTAACTCACAAAAATAATTTACTTGATATGATGACACTAGGATTCCCTGTGTTGTAGGTGTCTTAGATAACACAAAAGAAAAGAACCTATTACCTGGTCTGATATGGTAACTGTTATGCTACATGGGTTGTCAATAATGTTATTTGATAGATTTTTTCTTTTATTTTCTTTAAGATAACATTTGTATAGTTTGTTTGTACATAATTAATGTATTGTTTATTTATGCGTTAACCTAGTTTTTTCAATTGATGCTACCATGCGGTTAGACGGTCCATGGAAGGGTAAGTGGTTACCCGGTGCAATTGAGAAATTGCTTCTGAATTACTGTCCATTCAATGTGTAATGCAAATTTGAACAGATTGGTCACACAATAAGATTATACTGTTGTGTTGTAAGTTCCACATTGTTTCAGTTGGCATTTTGTTTAAACTAGCTGTTAACTGCAGATTTGCTGGTGAAAATATATTTTTTATTACTAAAAGGCCAATACAATACAATCCAACAGTGACTAAAACTTATTGACCCAAATTTAACTGGTGCTTTGCCCCCATAGTGGTTGATTTTCCTACAATGTAAAAATATTTATTTTATTATCTGTTACCCCAACTGCCATTAATTACTACTTCAACCTGCTTACTTCTAAATTGGTGAAGTTTCAAAAAATGCTCCAAACCATATTTTACTCCTTTATGAAAATCAATTTTCAAAAACCCTTTTTTCAAATACCCACTGGTATACAGCACTTTTATTAAGTATGATAATAAAATATATAAAATAGACACTGTTCCAAAAATCCATTGTTAGTGCTCTCCTACACTTCCTAAGAAAGCCTTGTTCCATGTTTCATGCTTTATGTCCTTAGCATTAATAGACTATTTGTTTTCACACGTGTCTGTATAAATGTGATAGCCAGCAATGTCTGTTTATAGGTGTTAATATTGTTACCTAAGTGTTTTTTATTTATATTATTATTATTGATTGTTTCTTATTGATGTTTAATTGTAGCATGCAGTTTTCATTTCAGTATTTGTTTGGTCAAAAGCTAGTTGTGTATATTATATATTTTGTTATGGTTATGTCCAGATTTGTCTTGTGTTTGTCAAATTGCACTCAGTATACATATTCCAACCAAACATTTCTTTTGTAGTTATTATTACACGAATTCTTTCACTCTAATAGCTCCTTTTTTAATTATAAACAATATTTGTTTTTGTTTAAAATTGAATGTCTCTATTAAATATAGGTACCTCATAAAGCTGCAAGGAGTTATTATTGAAATTCTTCCTTTGTAACTCTATTGAAAGTCATAGCCTGAAAAAATTGTGTCATTTCTGATCTTTTCAATTTTACTCTTCGCTATACCATCTGACCATCACTATAATTTTCAGGTATGCGAACTTCCCGTGAGATGTGCCAAATTCGTCACCAGGAAAAATTGGGTGGTTACAGGCTCTGATGATATGCAGATAAGAGTGTTTAATTACAACACATTAGAACTAATACATTCATTTGAGGCCCACTCCGATTATGTTCGATGCATAGTAGTCCACCCCACACAGCCGTATCTTCTAACATGCAGTGGTGAGTTTAAAATCCCTTGTATTTTAATATATCAAAACTGTTAAGTAGTAGTTTGCAAGTATAGTAGAAGTTTTATTGTAATGTCAATAGCAACGTCTCAATTGAACCCGCGTCAATATGACGCCTGGATGACTCGTCGAGTAATTGATGTCGCGTGGCATTTGGCTTCAATATAATGATACGCTGAATTACGGACAGTGGCGCTGATTAAATTGAGTGGTAACTCAGGGACCAAAAGTACTCTGTCACTGGTCTCATTCCTTGTGCAACATGCATGGTTGGCTTTGAAGGGAAACAGTCAACCAAAGACTCTCATGTTTTTCAGATGATTTGTTGATTAAACTGTGGAACTGGGACCGCAACTGGGCATGCCAGCAAGTATTCGAGGGTCACACTCATTATGTGATGCAGGTTGTGATCAATCCAAAGGACAATAACACATTCGCTAGTGCAAGTCTTGATACTACTGTCAAGGTAAATCTATACATATAATAAAATTGAAAGTCGGAGGGGGCTCTGTTTGTCTGTGTGTTAGAAAGAGCATCAGTCCACTCTATCTAAATTTATTTCAATTTAAAATTAGCACAGGACTTTGTTTACTGGGCACTACTATCGTGTAATTTTAATAACAAAGTTTGTTTTTTGTAATAACAATTAGTAAGTTATTGGCTTGTAAACAAATTATTTGATTCATAAATAGTTATAATATTTCTATACAATATTGAGCTAAGATGTAACTAGATTTGATATGGGTCATTAATATTATTAATTAATGATTTTGCTATTAAAACTCGTACATTGCACAAAGACTTGCGTCAGTGACATGGAAAATTTTCAGTAACCGTGTATTAATTAACTATCATAGATATAATTACTTTATAGGTATGGCAACTGGGGTCGTCTATCTCCAATTTCACATTGGAGGGTCACGAGAAGGGAGTGAATTGCGTGGATTACTACCATGGTGGCGACAAGCCGTATCTCATCAGTGGCGCCGACGACCGGCTCATCAAAATATGGGACTATCAGAACAAAACCTGCGTTCAAACATTAGAAGGTACGATATAGCTATGATATTGATTTGTGTAGGGTACTCGGTGTACAAGTTAATGAGTCGCAGAACAACTTTTGCTGCATTAGCTTGTTTATAGTAATATCGACCGTGTCTGGCTCTGACAGACTCTTTCAGTCATGCTGCTGTCAGCTTAAAACAGTTGGTTTGCATGATAGTATTAACTATTTTTGATGACATTTAAAAAACGGGGTAAATCAGCTTTCCTCAAAGGTCACAGGGGTAACAATATTTGAAAAGGTTAGGAACTGTTGTATGGACTATGTAACTTAGATAATAGTGCTTTAGTATCTCCTCTGACGTGTGTATGTTTGTTAGGTCACGCTCAGAACGTGTCGGCGGTGTCGTTCCACCCGGAGCTGCCGATCCTGCTGACGGGCTCCGAGGACGGCACGGTGCGCATCTGGCACGCCGGCACCTACCGCCTCGAGTACGCTCTCAACTACGGCTTCGAGCGCGTCTGGGCCATCTCCTCGCAACATGGCTCCAACAACGTCGCTATCGGGTAAGGTGTTAGTGCTTCGGACGAAGTATAGGCGTGGGCGTGGGCGTCCATTGTTGACTTGATGAATTTGGCTTCACCGCTTTATCTCTTAAAAGCCTGGCGTAAGGTCAAAGTTAATATCTGTCAATAGGGCCTTGTGTCTGATAGATGTTTGTGTGTGTAAGTGAATGAATGTATTTCTAACAATTATACATAAAACTTTATTATCTGCATGATTCTGAAAAAGGAGTACAAGTGTAAACTGTTCATGTATTAATGTGCAAATATTTGATGATTCAGGTACGACGAGGGCACGATAATGATAAAGGTGGGTCGCGAGGAGCCCGCCATCTCGATGGACGTGTCCGGCGGGAAGATCATCTGGGCGAGACACTCGGAGATGCAGCAGGTCAACTTGAAGGCCTTGCCGGAAGGTAAGATGTCTTCATACATTAGAACCTAATTTTGCTTATTAACTTCGTGTCTAGTTTTAGATGTTAACTTTAAAAACTTCACAAAGTAATTATAGACCTTTTTTTCCTTGAATGTACAATGTTACATTATATTCATAGTTTTTTATTTAGGTATGTAACGCAAAGAGTAGGTGATACATAAATGTCTAAAGCGTGGCTTATCATACGCTTCTTGTTAGCACAATTTATAGATTGGCGTTTTTGTTGCAAGGTGTAAATTGTGGGGCAACAAATTTAAATAATTCAAGTTCAAACTAGAATAATACATAGATTATGCCAAATGATATGTGACTTTGCTCTGAATCTAGAATGATCTAAATTCGTGCAACGGTCTAAATAACAGATTTCGAAACAAAATTTTCCAGAATATCAAGTAACTTTAACATTTACATCATGTTTGATTGTCTGTAACTGAGGGAGTTGTTCTGTAAGTTGGATTAAAAAGAATTGATGTGTGGAGTAATCTCTTTCAACAAATACAGTGAAATTTCACAACATGAAATCCCTCTCCGCTTTGGTTCCCTTTTTCTCTGTTATTCTATCATGTTCAGTGGTGGCAATAAGTATATTTCACATTAAAAAATCAACTTCATCTACTTCAGTTCACTCCAAATTTGTTGAGGAAACCGTTTAAATTAAAGTTAAGATTAGTAAGTTATCAAAGTACAATTTATGCACCATGCTTATTTTGAAACTAGAAGTCGCCGGTGGCTCCGCCCGCGTAATTTTCCCGTTTTCGGAATATTTTAATTTGCTTCTCCTCTCCTATTCATCACAGCGTGATGTTATATAGCCTATAAGTATCCTCGATAAATGGACTATCTCACACGAAAAGAATTTTTCAAATCGGTCCAGTAGTTCCTGAGATTAGCGCATTCAAAGAAACAAACTCTTCAGCTTTATATAATTAGTATAGATAGTATAGATGGTAACCGATAGAAGCAATATACTGAGAATAATCTGTGTCACAGGTACAGAGATGAAGGACGGCGAGCGCGTGCCAGTGGTCGCCAAGGACATGGGCTCGTGCGAGATCTACCCGCAGACGATCGCTCACAACCCCAACGGTCGGTTCGTGGTGGTGTGCGGCGACGGCGAGTACATCATATACACGGCCATGGCGCTGCGGAACAAGGCATTCGGGACCGCGCAGGAGTTCGTGTGGGCCTTCGACAGCTCCGAGTACGCCACGCTGGAGAACTCCAGCACTGTCAAGGTGTTCCGGAACTTCAAGGAGAGGAAGAGCTTCAAGCCCGAGTACGGTGCTGAAGGTATTGTCAATTGGTTTCATTTTTCCGCTACATACATAGATTAATTAGGTTGCGTTTCTTCACGTTTGACTGATTAGAATGTTCAAGAAAGTTAACTAAGTTAATACTTTTTGGTCTAAAATGTACACCAGAATAATTTTATTTAAAGTAGGTATTTGATTTTATTCGTAAAGTTCATGTGATTGTGTGTTAAGATGACATTAGTAGGAAATATAAGATGTTCTGTTTGTCGCTGTCCAGGTATATTCGGCGGGTACATGCTGGGAGTGAAGTCTATCAGCGGCATGGCGTTCTCGTTTTACGACTGGGAGCAGCTGGAACTCATCAGAAGGTAATTCAGTTGTTTTTCGAGCCATACTTGTCTTAATTGATTTAATAATTTAATAGCTCCTTTATTATTACTTTAAGTCTTGTTAGTTTTAAGGAGTGAATGAGATAAAATTACATTTTTATAGAGATGCTGTGCTTATACGAAATGCAATATGCGTATGTGTCTTGTATAATATAAGAATGTTGAAAAGTCCACAAAGTATGTGTTTAGTCCTAGAACATGTTATATGCCTGTGACATCGATCAATATTCCGAAGCGATTTGTCAATGTAAGCGCAGGGGCATTTTGCAGACTGTTTTGAAAGGCGAATAAGCGATCCCATTAAAATGTATGCTGTGCTCATTGGCATGTCTGCCTGTAAATGTGTTTTTGACGGAAATATTTTCCATTGTCGACCATTAGGTATGTACATGCATAATGTTCGTCCGTCGGCTACAAATAGGGGCGGCGCAGGCGTTGCTGCTCACTAGGAGTCCATTCTGGTATCGGTCACTATGTTCTTGTGTCAGTGGTTCTCGATCTTGCAAAACCAATGCAGATTATACGGTGGCTGTTACCTGGACGACGAGGAGGAAGATCCTAATGAAAGGTTATTTTTAAATTATACCGTTTTATCTAAATTGTCAAAGGTCGGAATGGCAACAGTGTCGGCAGCCGTTGTTACTATGATGTTACGAACATTGCTATGTCTGAGAGAACTCGCTGAGCGGTCGGTCTCGATTTCGTTAGATAATAGTTGCTGAGTCAGATCCAGGGATTGGAACCATCTTCAACACACTATATTGCTATCTCGGTACCGTGAAGATTGAACTTCATCTCATCTGCGTTGATGAGCATTCGAAGAAACGTCCATTATTCATCAATAAAACCAGTATTTTTGGTATAAGTAGCTACTCGAGCGAGTATATATCAAATTGTGTTACTATGCTATTGTTTTCAGGAGTTTTTGTTTTTATACAATTCGTAAATAATAGGCTTACTACTTTCATGACATGACTTGACATTATACGATTTGCCATGCGATTGAATTGGTAAAAGTATTTTGAGTGTCTGTGCGTTGTTAAAGTCGCTGGGTTTTGTAAAAACGTTGCGAGACACCATCTCTTGTTAGAAGCAATGCCAGGTATACATTTACGAACACTGGGTTATATAAATTATTTGGGCATACAAAAACCTTATTTTTGTTTCTATAGTATGTCATTTATATGAATTTGGGCCTGTCGACGTCATTATGTCATTGGTTAAATAATAAAATTAGGATATTCTTAATCATAACCCATAACTGTTCCACTGCTGGACTCTTAATCTCTCACAGTGGGAGGAGTATCAGTTATAGTCCACTATGCTGGCTAAGTGCAGTTTGGTAGACTTCACACACCTTTATAAGGACCTGTCAGATGTATTTTTTCACCGAAGCAAGTGATAATTCGTTTCTATTATGTACGCATATAAAATTATTGAAGATTAGAGATGCATACTGAATTTAAACTCAGTAACTCGCAGTCAGGAGCC
>LGAG01000042.1:354386-368944 GCA_001278395.1 Lerema accius | reverse complement strand
ATTGCTATTCCACAATTTAAATAATCTTGTAAACTACTGCCACATATAATTATACAGAGACGAAACTTTAGTTTTGCATTAGTTTGCAATTTAATTTTCTCTTTAAAAATTTCGTTTAATTAGCGATGCAATTTTTTTAAATTTAGCTCGTATTATGCTTAGTTAACGACTCATGATGGTAGCGTTAACGTTATTCGTTTGGTACTCAGGTGACAAACCACTGCTAGAGGAGGTGGCGCACACGGCGGAGGCGCAAGGGGAAGACAACATAGCGTTCGTCGCGTACCTCACAATCAACGACATCGACTCGTGTCTCTCTCTGCTCATCAACAGAGGGAAATATGCGGAGGCTGCCTTCTTCGCCAGGTAATTGAATAATCACTACGAAATATTGGACTTAATTACTTTTAAAGCGGGGGAAAATGTGGTTTTAGCAAACTACTTCTTATCAATCTATATATGAATAAGTATATGTGTGTAGGTCGTACGCACCGTCCCGTATGTGCGACGTGGTGGCCAAATGGCGCGAGGAAGTCGGCGCCAGCAACAAGAAGTCCGGCCAGTCGCTGGCCGACCCGCAGCAGTACGAGAACCTCTTCCCGGACTTCCTGGTCAGTTACTACACAGTCACAAGTTACATTTACTAATTGGTTAGATGTAACATTTGATGACATTTTGGCACTGTGTTGAATGTTTGTATAATAAGTAAAATCAAGTCTAGGCTTTAGTGAGGCATAATGTGACCGGGATTCTGACTATACCTCGTTTTTTTCGTCGTGATTTAAAAGGTAAACAATCTTGGCACAACTTTTATTTATTTCAGTAAGTTAAAAAAATATTTAGAAGTATACAGAAATCTATTTTAACATTAAATTATTGTTTATTCTTTACTTTTATTTAATTTGTGTCTGTCTTATTTTTAAATCGATAATAACATAAAAAAGACACTGTAAGATTGTTTACCTTTTATATCACGACGAAAAATACGAGGTATTCATAACTATAATTACAAGTCGTCAATTGTGTGAACAGAATGCCTAAAGTGTACATATTTATTATATTAATCACGTGACCTGTATTTACAGGAGAGCTTGGAGCTGGAGAAGTTCCAGTCGCAGTTCGGGTACGACTACAGCAGCCGGCTGGCCAACCTGCCGGAGGACGGCAAGGGCTGCAACATAGAGCGGGACCTCCGCGCAGAGATGGAGGCTGTCATAGCCGCCGGCCTCTGGGAGCTGCAGGCCAGCTCCGACAGGTGGCGTTAGCGTTAGAGGCCGTCCATTAATCACGTGATGTTTTTTTGCCATTTTTAAACCCCCCTCCCTCCCCCTTGGTGATATATGGTGAGGTTTACAATTCACGTGTTTTTTGAGTACCTACAAAGAACCTTGTTTTTTAATATTTATAATATACAGGCATAAATATTGCGTTTGTCGATAATATAAATTTGTCGAAATTATATTACTACACCCCTTCCTTCCCCCCTTTCCAGCCTCACGTGATTAATGGACAGCTCCTTATACACCCTATCTTTCATACTATATGGCAACCGCGACTATAGGCTTGCCAATAGTAATTGCTTTTGAAGTAACGTCTTTTGTTATTTGCCGTTTTGAATCTGTCGTCTACATCCAATATTAAATTATACCACTGGATAACTAACGGTTAAGTCCATGACACCGCTATACCCAATTTTTATCTGACTGTGGAAGAAGGCTAATGTTTTTCAAGTGTATATAATTATGTTTGTATGTCAATTTCTTTGCCACTCTCTACAAACAGCTTGAACGACTTGATGGGTTTTTAACATATTATTATGGGGTATCATTAGATTCGCTTCGCATGTGAATGTGACAGGCTATACCATATTGACTTGAGAGGCAGGTTTCTTAATTATTTATATTGCAGTGAACAAATCGTAAGTTGTAATCGTTTAATTAATAATGTTCGCAGTGAACCAACGGACACGACGAACAGCACCACCAAGGAAACAGCGAAGTCGACGTCGCAGGACGCGAACCTGAAACGGAAAAACTCATTCGATATCATGGAGGAGCTAGAGAGGGAGATTGACGACTTGGAACTCGACGCTACCGTCGACTCCGTGGTGAGCACATTCACGACTTTTTATACGTAACTAGTGGACCGGCACTCGCTTCGCCTCGGGATAACCTATGACGAGACGAAAGTAAAAAAGTAGCCTAAGTTACTCCTTATTACATCAGCTACCCGCAAGTGAAAGTCCCGTCAAAATCGGTCAAGCCGTTTCAGATATTAGCCGGATGAGATAGACACACAGACAAAAATTAAAAAAAAAAAAAATTTGGTACGTGTACCGTGTGTACACACAAACAGTGTATTACAAACAATAATTCAATTTTATTCAGTTGTATAGATTCTGTTACCGACGTTATTGAAATAACTGTTTTTCGATCTACACAGTGAGACACTAATGTATCTAAATAGCAATTATATCTATAAGTGCTTGTAGTCATTCAATCGGTCGGCCGGTCTGTTGGTCGGCCGGCCAGTTGGTCAGCCGGTCGGTCGGTTATCCAATCTGTCTGCCAGTCAGTCTGTCGTCGATCGGTTGGTCGGTCGGTCGGTGAGTCGGCCGGTCGGTCGGTCGGCCTGTGTGTTGATCAATGGGTATAATGTGCTGTCATCTGTTGCAGGAGCTGTCGGACGATGCGGATCTACTTGAATAACATCAGTGGATTTCTAAATTTTATATGTTACTTTACATTAGTTTTACGGTTACAACAATAAAGTATTTCCTAAAGTGCTAATACGTTTAAGTTTATAGTATTACGTATAATCCTCTCCCATCTTTATTGCCTCTTAGTTATTATTGTTACCTCTTGTTTTTGTTTCAATACCAGCTGCCTTAAAAATATAATAATATAACTGCAATGATGTCGATAATTTAACAGTGTCTAATGTCGCCCTGTTCTAGAATCTTATTATTATTTGTAGTACTTAGGCGATATACTTATTTTATGTGAATGGATGGTTTTTTCTTTCTATGAAGAAAGTACGTTTATCAATCTGGTTTTCTTGGAAATTTTGTTGCACTGTTCGATGTCACCTGAAATATTAAAAAATAAGTTAAATATGTGGTACATAGAACATGTGATATATTGCAGCTGTGTTTGTTGCTGAAGCTGGGATTTATAAACCGAATTTTATTTATTACTATTGTTAGAAAATATTTTTTCTAAACTTTAGCAGATATTATCACCATTAAGACCAAAAGTTTTCAAATTGGATTAGTTGCCATTAGTATAGAATACTAATATATCTATGATATTAATCATTGCTCATATAATATAGTTTTTGAAATATTTATTCCGATTGACATAATAAGGAAATAATATAATAACAAAAATATTGAATAACTCGGAACTGCAGAAAAATTATTTCGTAAAGAGGATTCATCCCAAGAAGATCCCACAACAAGTTATAATCGAGGATGTGGTTTGTGTAAGAGCAGAGTTTCGTTCAAATCCGTTTAGCCGGCGCCGTCTGATTAACACAATATTAACTTCCGAATCAGACCCGCCAACCTGCTGTCGGGATAAAATCAAATCTTATGTCTTCCTATCATCTATAGACTTTATTTTCAAGTGTTATAAAAAATATATATTGAATTTATGGACAATGGTATGCCTTGCTGATCAATTAATATACATAAACACAAGTTTTTGTTACATATGTTATGTATGACCCTTTATGTGAAGATTGGTAGGACAATCAGTATTAATATAATGAGATACTATTATGATTGAAACCATTGTAATCATTACAATATTGTATAAATGGCATTCCTAATAGTTAGGGACTTGCTCCGGACGATCTCAAGCGAATGGGTTGATATATGAGATAATATTTATATCGCGATTATCTTAGTAGAATGAAATGGTTGAAGGTATGAGGTAAAAGTTCTTGTATGTATTATCGTAGATTATTACAATCTTCCAATTACGTGTGTAATGCTTGGTTTTTGTGTTTTTAGTCGATTTGCTAGTTGATTGTCAATGTTATTTTGTTTTTTATATAAATTTTTATCATCGAAATAAAGTATGATCAAATTTACCATGTGCCTTAAGTAATTTTTCTACAACATACTAACGGAAAATGGATATTTAGTGTCTTAAAACTTTTTCAGTAAAGTTGACTTTGTAAACGGTATTACGGGTCTACGCGCTGTCATAGCTTCAATTTAAATATCGGTAGTGTATGTAATAAACTGTACGTTGTTGTACATAGTCGGTTGTCGTTAGATTAAGTTCGGTTTACAAATCGCAGCTTGGTGTATATCTTCTATATAGAGCCACAGACTCGAATAAGTTGCCAGTATTTATGGGAACTATTTAAACAAACGATTCGTCGCATCGCAGTGTTACTGTAGACATTCCTTGCTTGAAAATATCTCAAACCGATAATATCTGGTCGCTCAAATTGTTAAAATTAGGCTTAGAAAAGTTAAGATAAGAATTCATCTGTACAACAAGATCATGGTGTCTTAAATCTTTTTAAACCATACCGAAAGGTAAATAATAAAAATTGGACTTAGAACACCATGAATCCGATATACAGAAATAATATATTGAATTGAATATTATTGATAAAAGTTAAAACAGAAAAATTGATTTGTGCGATCTCGTTAATAGAATATTGTCCATTAAATGTAGAGAGGTTCGATTTGAGATACCACCTATACCTATTATATACTAAGGTTTGATGTACACCACATAATGTTACCCCTTTATAAATTGTTACTCCTTTTTCACATAATAATAGTTAATTTCATACTTATGTATTATTATTTTTATTTTCAATTTTAATGTGTAGGTTAATATTAATAATTGTATATAGAAATACTGAAATAAAGTTGATGACAACACGGAACTTTTTGTATCACCCAGTCACTTAGTGTGTATGCCGCCCGCGCCTCTATATTCCTCTATATTCCCTACATGTATGGAATAACACTGTTTTTGAAAATCAATAGTTTAACCTTAATAATTTTACCATGCGTAATCATTTTATGCATAGTATTTATTAAAATACTTATAATTTTTTTTAAGCTTTTGGCATGCTCACTAGATGGCGTTAAGAATAGATTCCTTTCCAAATAGGATAAATGGCGCTGTACCGATGATGATAATGTTTTGCGATGCTCTTGCATATCAAAACTGTTGATTTTATGGAAAAAAGGTGACATAAATTACAATTACAACAATCCCTTGATATTGGTTGGATAGGATATTGTTGTAGAACTGTTTATTGCCATCATTATTCCAAAACATTCCAAAGAATATTGCAGATGGCGCGAGCGGCATAGTTTAAATTGGAAAGCAACAAATCGAAATCAATAAAATCAGCCATTTTCAAAACTCGAAAATCTTTTCAGATAATGTCGTTTCTGGCACCAAGTGACTGGATTAATATTGTATTACATTTTGATAAGCGTACGTATGTTTGTCACTGAAGTAGTACTAAACGACTGGTCGGTGTGATGAATTTTTGAGAGACTGAGTGTGGTTTAGGACCTTAATTGGACCCGTTAGGTGACACTGACCTCCAGATATCTCAAGGGAAAAGTTAAACTATGGGAAATATTGAAACTTCGTCTTGTCCAACGTGATGATAATTTACTAAGCGTGTACGAAAAATTAAAACCAAACTATAAGAGGAAAAATTTATGGCAGAATAACGTCTGCCCGGTCTTAAATAATTAGATTATAACCAAAACTTTACTATGAACATTATTGCACGCCTCTGTTTTGACAAATATGAGGAGAATAAATAATAATTTTAAGATATTTATAATCCATATTTTGGCCAACGCATGTTTGTAATTTTAACTCTTAAGATCAAGATTATACATGTTTTATGGGCAGGTATCCGTGGTAAAATTTCTGTTGTCATAAAGTTACATTGTCATATTTACACAATGGTGACAAGAGTGTATATAAAGTGTGACCAAATGACTGCCTACTGACTACCCATCTCGTGCCTCTAATTTAATGTAAATTGTCATAGTTGCATTTATATGAGTAACGAAATACTTTAACCATGTAAAAGTTTAATCTACGCAGCATTTTCTCCTGTACAGTCAATTTATTTTAACTTCTCTAATGGGAGAAATGTAGCATGCATTACGTAAACCTTGTAACGGAAATCACATATTTTCATGTTATTCACATATTTCTTGTATTGTTTAAATTCATCACTTTAATATCACATTATGCTTTTATTCACAAAAGCTGCTTAGTTAACGAATGTATGCATTTTAAATATAAAACAAGATAAAAAAGATTATAGATTGTTGTAAACCCTTCGCAATAATTCAATCTTGTCTTGTAAATGCCTCAATATTAGTTCAATTGAATGTCTTACGATAGTATTTTTGAATATATAATCTTATTGTGGTTACGTATATTCTTCAAACTATGATAAGCAGTTGCCGGTAACTCCGATATCATTAGTGACAGTTGTATTGCTAGTAAAATAAATATTTAGTAAATTTCACCTTTAACATTGTTAGTGTTTGTTGTTACAGCAATTTTAATATGTAGTTATTTTATGCTATGTGCGCCACGTTTCAGTGTTTGTTGTTAGGGACGATTCCTTTGGGTTATTCATTATAATGATTTTGATAAGAAATCAGAAGAAAACAAACCGAAATTGTTATTGACCGTGACGTGATCGAATGGAAATATTCGGTTGATGGCTTCGCATTCAAAGAGTGCTGATTTAACATAATTTCCTACTAGACCATAATCTAATCCAAATAGATCTTTTCAATTTGGTAGATTATTATGGAAGTTACACTACTGTGTAAAATTTATTTTACTCTACTGTTTAAAATAACCAAAGGTTTCTGAAAACCCTAATGATTTATTATCAGAATTGATAGATCTTTCACTATTTTAATGTGAGAATGTAAATGATAACGAAAACCTACGAAAATATTCTATGACGAGGAAACTGAACGAATGCCTTGTATGTCAGAGGTGACACTGAAAGTTCTTGGAAATGTGATGGTGTTACAGATTACAACGATAATAATCATATTAATGATAACAACCAAAATAATGTTTCCTTTTAATTTTTAGACAAATAATCGTTGTAATAAACTAATTCCGTCCGGCCGGAATATGATGTTGTTTAACATGTGTAAAGATATTCTGTGAAAATATCCTTTGTCTTTTGGAATACGATGTCTTTAACTCGAGTGGACACAAGTAACAATATGCCGAAGAAAGCCGCTTCTATACTAAGGCACTAATTAAAGTGGTCAGTAAAAGTCCCAGCGGTGACATTGAACAGTAGAAAAAAATTCTTGGACAGTTAATTATTTTTTGGGCAGGTGTCTATGACCGCGCAAAAAATCCTTAAGGAATTTGAAAGCAAGCATAATACATTAAAATTCAAAATTATTTATTCATGTAGGTAGGTATCAGTGATGCACTATGCACGTCAAACATAAAATATGAAATAGGATCCGTCTTGAAAATACGATCGAAACCGCAACGATATTTCTAAAGCTAGTTATAAATACAATTCTCGCGATGTATATTTTGGAGGATTTTAAAATTATAAAAGTACGGGTTACCGTTTGTGATGCTTTTTGGATTATTTTAAAACGAGGTAATAATTTCCAAGAATTTTTATTGTCGTCTTCTACCTCTTCGTCCTTTGCAACAATTATTTATATTCAATTATGAAACTCTGAATTGCCATGTGCCTAAATTATACTAAGCTAAAGTTAATAATTGTTAAATTTTAACGATAGCAATAACAATGAGAACATAGATACAGCAGCTCCAACAGTAAACAACTATCAATGTTAACATTGTTGTTCGTCAACTACTAGATATAATTTATGTATTTTTGTCAAGGTATGAGCATCTAATTCCATTTATTGTGTAGTGCGATGCGAAGGTGTGACTTAAAATAGGTATCCATAGCAATTTTGTTATAATCATTTAATTATAACAATAGTAGGAATAATAACAATAGCAGAAAATTTAGAAAAATGTAGTATTCTACCAGTCGTATTTTCTTACTTAATGGAGTGATTTATTTAATTTATTTTCTTAGTAAGTGGCAGGTGATAATTATGATTAACTGAGAGATACCAATATTATCGGCACGAAGAAACCACTTACCTCGCGCACTAATCACAAGATTTACTGACGACACTGTAAGAAAATATTGAGAAAATGTAATTTGTTATATCAATAAAAGTGTGGAGACCGATAGTGTGTGTATTATTGTTGCCAACCTTTAAATATTTAGCCACCTCTCACTACATACTGTCGCTACGTAGAATCTAAAACAGTTTGACTTTAAAAGCCTATAAACAAACCAACAGCGTTATTTCAGGCAACTAACTTTACGGATAGACATTCGACACTCACTATATAGCCCCGACATGACAGTAGATGAGTCTGTAATAAGCGCAATTCAGAGGCTCAATGTCTATAGACTACCATCATCCACGTTCAACGTGAAGATCATTTGCAGTCCTGTAATATCTGGCGTTGTCATCCACTAATGTTAGTTACCTTTATCTGCCCATAACTCATCGGGCCTACTCATAGTAAACCTGTTGTACCTAATTATTGTTTGAGTATGAGCCATCCATAGGGAAAATAAAATTAAGGTTTTGGTACACTTACGTCATACCTTTAAGGTGCAATTCTCAAACGCGGCACACGACTCATCACGACAGGTCGCGATGGCTTTTGTAGCGACAGCAGAGTGTATTAATACAGCACTAATTTTGTAAGAAACTCATTCGGGTGACCCGTATGCCTCATTGGTTTAAATACTGGAAGGCTGTGCAGTGTCCTGGGTTCCATTTATTTTAAGCGAGACATAAATTGGAATGATGGCTTTAAATTTATTTTCTAGTTTACTATCTGTTCTGTTGTCAGTCGTCGCAATGAGTTACTGTTGTTTGTCGCGCTTTTCAGAATTTTACCTGCAGGTTTTCAATGACATTACATAATTCTGTTACACACACTATTACTCAACGGGAATTTTTCCCCAATGTGTAATAGTGTTGTTCCGTCTGTTATACGAGTAGGCAAATAGCAGAGCCCCATGTCTTGAACCGTAATAGCATCGATCAGTTACTGTTGATCGAGGCGTACTAGGTACATACATGATTGTTTTTACAGAATGTGTATTATTATGGCCGGTGTAATAAAAAATACTAAAAATAAAAAGAAAGTACAAAAGTCTTTTATAAGACTCGAGATGTTGGCAACCACTGTACCTAATGGTAACTCGAATAAAACCATTAGGAATTTTTATATTTGAACTACAATTATTATTTTATTATTTCATAAGCAATGGCACAAGAAGCGACAAGAAAGTGCTATCCACAATTTTTCGAGGTCGAAACAGCCTTAAAATTCACTCTAGAGCAAGCAAATATTTATCATAATTTCGTAACCAATATTAGCTGTACGATTTGTGGACGTATCTATTATTTAGTTTGTATTTATTTTTTATTTTTAGTTACGAGTACATGCCGGTTTTGCAGTAAACTGTGGTATGGTCCTAGAGAGGTGTACGCTAACTATATCGTCTTGATTTAAGTAAACAAGTTAAAAACAAAATCAAAGGCAAAAATAAGTTGTCCCAAGAAATGTTTTCATGAAATAAAATATGACACTACCTGTAAGTACCCACTCTATTTGTTTACTCACAGTTATAGAAAATACTTCTAGCATTTTTCGAGGAGACGAAATTTTTTTCTAGAATTCGAAATCGTCTTAACGCTAGTTGATGTCCAACACAGCGTTTAATAAGTCTCGAAGGAATATTATTTTATACATTAATATTATGAGAACTTATTGCTCTTGTCCAATCTTTTTACGGATTCAGAACTTTAGCTCTGTGAAGGACCTTTAATGTCGATGTTTTTTTTATTCAAGTATTTATGACTATCTCCCCTACCTTCATTCGATTTTCAAAACTTCTGCATATACGAGGGAACCTGTTCTCAAGTGATAGCGGCTAGCAGGAAAAATGTGTTGCAACCAACGTTATAGGTATTCAAGTTACTGCCTATGAAAGATTATTATCAGTCTAGAATTACTTCTGCCGTAGATTGGTTTCCCAGCAAAATGAATACCTATTCAAAGTAGGTATGGTATTATATGATATTTGACGACCTCTTAGCCTTGTTGGTAGTGACCCTGCCTGCGAAGCGAGGGGTCCTGGGTTCGATTCCCGGCCGGGGCAGATATTTATGTGACAGCTAGATCTCGGGTCATGGGTGTTAGCGATGGAATAATTCTGTTGTCCATGCCACCCGCGACACAGAGAATTCTACTGGGGGGTATGAGTGTGTTAGCGTTTATTTATTTTTATTATTTATTTACCACTGAACTTTGAAATATTGTTATAATGAAACTGAGTGATAAAATGGATAAAATGAATGAATGGCGATCTCTACATGATCCAAATAAAGTAATATTGCCGGAACACAGTTCAATGGGTCCTGGGTTCGAGGCCTAGCGAGGCAGCAAATGATGATATATTTCTATTCTCGAAAGAGATTACATATTCCGTTCATCATTGTTCCGACTGATATGCAAAGGGAACACACTGGGAACTCACATTTTTTTTGATCTGCTGCTAAATGCTGTGCTGCGATGTATGAACCTAGCCGGCTGAAATTGAATTTCCGGGTTAAAACGCCAGAACTATGGCTGAAAGGTAGGTATCAGGAACTGTAGAACTCTGCAGCGTGCGGCCAGAACACAATTTTTTTTCGGATTTGTTGCGCTAGTTTTGCTACAGAAGCTTGCAGATCATGAATACTAAAATGGACTTTTTAGATTGAATAGGCCGGAACTATTTCTGAAAAGTATCAGGAACTGTATAACTATTGTGCCCGCACTGGGAGCTCACATTTTTGTTTGATTTGCTGCTAAATGCTCTGCTGCGATGGGTGAACTTAGCAGATCATATGACCACTTTGATATTTTAGGGTTAAACGCCAGAACTATTCCTGAAAAGTATCAGGAACTATAGAACTCTTCCGCACGCTAATAGAACTCCAATGTTTGTTGCAAATAATGTTTTGTGTCTATGTCCATGTCGCCTTCCCCGTAGAACTTATTAAACTTATTTAAGACTAAAAGACCGGGCAGACATTGTTCTGCAACATCTCTGAACCACAGAGAGCAGCTCAGAAGTGGAGAAGTAACTTCACGAGTAGTCGGGTAATTATTTCTAATCAGTATAGTATTATAAGTAAGTAAGTAATATAAAATAAAGTAGTCGTCTTATAGCAACTAGTTAGTGTGTGCAATTGAATAATTGGCGTACGCGAAATTCACCTGCACTGAGAGCTAGTTCGCGTGTGGGAAAGCGTGAATCTCCGAGTGTCGGCGCGCGGTAGATCTGAAGCGATCAGCTTCACGTAGTATGGACCAGCTGCAATGTGGTGGCAGTTTGACTAGAGCGCGCAAGTAACGCGCACGCGAAAACTACGCACGTCGCCGACTTCGCGGTCATTTGCTTCACACAAACCGTGATAAGGATAAGTTGTAAGGCACAGGTGAGTGGAAACCGATGCCTCTGCGATTAAACAACTATTTATTTATGATTTTTCCTTTAACTAATTCCAAGACTGGTGTTTCATTAATTTTTTGTGTGCATGTTTTTTTAATGACTAAATATATTTTTTAAAGTGAAAGAAAAATTGCGAAAATATTTAAAATTAAATTAAAGCTCGAGTTTTTCGATGTACTTATTTATTAATGTATTTTAATTTTGCTTCGCTACATAATGTGTTGTATCAGAATAGCATGGTAGTGTGTGTTGGTTTTATTATTTACATGTACCTATTGTTTTGCCGACTTTGCGATTTGTGTTTAATATTTGAACTGTTCAATATTTTATGAAATAATATAAAATAATAATAAAGTTCAACATTCTTATAATAACTACCTACCTGGTTTAGAATTTAGAACAACATTTGCTATATCTATACAAATAGTTTTGAGCGTTTTCTCATTAAAATTTTAATCATCTGATTAAATGTTGACTCTCTATCAAAGTAGGGTTAGGTAGCGTTAATTAGAAAATATTTAAGCCAGGTATTTAGATTCGTAGAACGCACTAACGCCATTAATACGAATAACTTAGGCCTTCTGTGGAAAATTATTGCAACATCTCGGCATACCGACTTCAGAATGAATATAAATGAATGTACTTAGCTGTTTGCACTGATATTTGCAAATAGGTAGCGAATTGAATCAATTTAACCGGGGCCGACCGCAGTCTTTTTTAGGTAACAGTTAATTGTGTCGTTATAAAGAACTTTTTGTCTCATTGTTGAACAACTTAACAGAAATGGAGCACTGTGCTGACTGTTCCCCGGTCGTTTGTTTGTTTACTAAATTTGAATTGGAGCTAGTAAAATGAATTGTGGATTTTGTTATATAGGAATTACTTGATCCCAATCATAAGTGATGTTGATAGTTTAAGCTGCTAGCGCGATCGATGTAGGAAAACTTAGGACTCTATAAAAACGTCTGACACTTGATTTTATTTCGTCCGCGAATATTGTAAACCACCACTCTTCAGAACGCTCTAGGCCTCGGTTATGATAAGGAGAACTTCGTGGCTTGTAAAAGTCGCCATTAACAGGACCTATTAACCAACTCACCATAGATAAGGGTATACTAACGTAGGTACAACTAACAGTCTCCCCTTAGTCTTACTCGAAGTTTGTTACGATGTCCATGGGCGGCAGGGGTTGTTGGCACTGTCAACTCGCTTGGTATCTTAATAGTATAAAAAAAATATGTTATGAATGATGGTCGTGGTTATTGATGACAGTTTTCGCTATCGTGGCTCTCCAGACTTTAATAACTATTGTATGAAAGCCTGATGAAATGAAGTAGTGTGTGGTGGTGTTGCATGCGTTTGTAATTGCTTCTGACACCGTGCAGGGGATCTAGCACTAGGCTTCTTTCCTTTCACACTGCCGCAGTATAAACTAATTAGAAAAACTTAAATAAAATAAAAAAATGTGACTCAGAAACTGGAAAAAATAAAACAGCTTAGAAATACTTAAGTAATAAATAAATAGTAACGTAATTGATTTAAGTCGCGCCGACGAGTTATTCCGGTCTGATCCCCAAAACGGATCCACTGCCATCCGACTTGTATCCGTTGTTTTGCATTTTTTTTTAATTTGATTTAGAATCAAGGATTCAATATCCTTCTGTCATAAAATTTATTTTAACTAGGAACCATATTTAATATGTAAGTTGGGTAAGTATTTATTAAACTACCAATTTACTTCGCAATGGATTCTGCTGAGCAACGTCTGCTATTGTTTGTAAATTGAATAGACTAACTTTATGCAAAAATGGTGAAGAAGTGGCAGTTGTTAAAGGTCACCTTCTTCTGCTCGCGATGAAATATATCACAAACTTAGGACGAGGCTTTCGCAGTAGGTTTCGCTTTAGAGCTCGCGAGGTAACCTACAACAGTATTTTACACAAAACAGTAACCACCTGAAAACTCAGAGCATTGCGTGCTTCTAATCAATAACAAATAACAATGATATTCAATGTTCTTTGTTTGTAAATTCAACATTCTCACAAAGACTGTTCACAGATGCACTATTTCACTATGCGTCAGATTCTGTCCACTTGCTTGCGTGCGCTTTGATATTTATGTTATCGGGTCACAGAAACGCAGGAATAAGGTAATGTTCAGTTTAATTATGATAAAACAATAATGTTTTGTCGTGTTTAACAATCAATACATGTATTGTATAATGTAAGCAGTAGGTTAAGTGTTTGTGGAAGTAGCTTTAAAATAAACTTCAAAATGCAAAATTTTTCATAGAGTCCAGCGCTCCTCTCTTCTGGCTTCAGCAAATTCTTTAGTGTACGGTTAGTAAGATTAGGTTTGGATTTTTTAAATATCAAAAAAATTAACAACAGCGACGCACTTGGCGTACCAACCCAGTGAACCCAACGAGCTTGCAATACCACCATATCCTGCCGCCCGTGGACATTGTGACAAGCGAATAGGACTGTAGGAGTTAGATATTGTTAGTCGGTCAGTAGGTTCTCGTCCAACGGGATCAAGAAAATATGATTGGTTGTTTTGTTATTCGTCAATAAGAGGACTGTCACAGTTAGTGCTTTCTGTAGGAACTTTGTGTGTAGAGCTTTTATTTAAGTCTACGAGAGACTGATGAGGGAGTAGAAAATAATGAAATATTATTTATGCGAAATATAACTCTTAATCCGTAGGAGAAAAACTTTAGTAAGTAGGTAACTAATGTTAAATTCTTATCAAAATAAATTTCTTATCGTCAAGGAAATTTTATGGAGATAAATATTACCTGCCATTTACGCAATGTTATTTGAACAAGTAGTTTAGAATTGACAATCATGTTTTAGCAAAAACAAAGTAAAATGCGAGTTTGTCTGAACGTTTTCCTCCTTTTCGCTTAAAATTATGATGTACCTACAATGTGTGTTCTATATCATCATCAT
>LGAG01000042.1:324787-349932 GCA_001278395.1 Lerema accius | reverse complement strand
GGAAGTTACTTTTCTAAGGGGGGTCACATATTTATGACGCCTAAGGGGGAGTCAGATATTTTTGCTCGTGACTGTACATATAGTTAGCACGTTTACTACATCAAGCCTATGAATGAATTTTATTTTTAATGAATGGCTTGTATTTCTTTTTCTAACTCGGACAATCGACATAGAATACTATAAAAAAATTTAAATATTTTTTTTTATATTATACGTATGTATGTATACATACATTACAGTTTCCACTATACTTATACTTAATTATGTATGGAATTCTGATTTTTATAGTCCTAATGTTTGGTAAATTGATTGAAAATAAAATAAATGTTTTCATGTCCCGGGTCGAAGCGTGGTGTTATATTTCTAACTACAAAGTTATCAAACCATTTCGAGTGTTTTCATCTAATTTTCTTAAGATAATGTGTGTGATTGTTATCGTGGTTTGTCGAGAGACCTGCAAGGCCGTCGCCGCCGCCGCCGCAACGCCGCGCCGCACATGCCGCAGCGGCTTACCATGCCGTGAACGTGAAGCGCTACGCGTGTGTATTGTTTTTTTACGTTTCACTGTAGAAAGTGGACAAATATCATTAGGGCTGTCAAGTGTAAGACATTTTTCAAAATGAATTTCTAAAGTAAAACGTAGACGAGAAGATAGTTTATCAAATATTACGTGTTGTCCAATAATTTGATCGTGTGAGGCTTCGTTTCACATTTACCTACGTGGTTTACGGGCGCCATAAAGCGCGTCTATAGGCAAATAACGCACCCGATGAACGTATTCGAAATAAAAACAATTTCCAATCCGCTCTTAAACGTCACATCTATTAAATAAAAAATAAATATTTTTTAATCAGTGACAGCCCTGAATCAGCTGTTAATGATAACGTCGCGTCGAGTAGGCTGCGAGTGCGTTTCCTAAAGTTATCAGATCAGTACGCGGCTCCTGCTACAGCATAGTTGTCAAGAGGATTTAAGGCGAAATAATCTCAGATAAACAAGAAACGACTAACGTAATATGATGTAAAAGATGTAATAATATGTTATTACAACGTCATTCGTGTCAAAAAACTTCATTTTTACTTTATCAGTTCATTGAAATCATACTATCTAAGTCTACTGTTATAATAATTATAATAATAATATAAATATGCACGTTGCATATGATTGGGCATGGCAAAATGGCGTAGGTAGAGCAGCAGCTGAACTCCGGTGTAGTCTAAGACAAGATAAAACTGTCTAGGTTTCGCGTTTTCGGGGGCTGTAAGTACCTAAATACTGTAAGTTACCAAGTTAGCAGTTATTGCCAGCACTATCTTGACTAGTACTTACATATCGAATACGTAAGTTACGTCTTAGTAAGGATACATTTATGATGTCCTATTCGCGGAAGAGAAAGGGCTCCTCCGTGCTTGAACGTTTGCACAATCCTCTCGGGAAAGAGCGTATAGTACTGGTCAACTATAACACTTAGTTTTTCTCGTAGTCGATACGTTAATACAATGAAGTTGATTATTGTGTACTAGCAATCGCCCGCGGCTCCTCCCGCGTAATTTTGCTGTTTGCACAACATTTTTTATTGCTGCTCCTCTCCTACTCATCTTATCGTGATATTATATAGCCTATAGCTTTCCTCGATAAATGTACTATCTTACATTAAAAGAATTTTTCAAATCGGTCCAGTATTTTCTGAGATTAGCGCGTCAAACAAACAAATTCTTCAGCTTTATATTTTTAGTATATAGATACATAAATGACGGTAGAATTCTAGCTTGGTTAAAGTTTTCGGATCAAATTACATGCAGTGCTGCACTTTACGCTCCTTTGTCTATCGGTCCTGCTTTCAAAACACAAAAGATGTACAGCTCATCAAAATTCACTCGGATGTGTGCAGTCTGCCAGACTGCATTTGGCCCACAAGATGTAGACTAAGGTATTAGATTACAAAAACTACATGCATTATTTCCAATGCACACAAGTCGAGTTTAAGGTTCTTACCCTCCCAGCATGACCCACAGGTCATTATTTCGTTAAAGTAGGAATTCAGTATGTAAGTAGAGTAGGTAGAAGTATTTTAAACACTAATTTTATAGTGGTAGAGCACAAATTTAATTGCACTAGATTACCATTATGTTAATAAGATGCGGATTGCCGACCTTGGTATCTCTAACGTCTTATAATGTCGTATGTTTTCCAGAATTCCAATTTAAACTTCAAAGGCGATTGTCACTCCTATGGAGGTAAAATAAAAAATGTTTGTTTTTGTAAATTAAATTGCCACCACACAATACGGAGGTGACCTAAGACGCTCATATAATATTAAATGTTATGACAATTGCATTCTAAAACCATGGAGTTTATTTCCTGTCGCCATATTTGCTTCATCCGGAAGTAAAGTGAAGTATCACCTTGTGGTACCTAACAGCTATACTGTCCGTGAGTTGCATGATAACACATACTGTCCCCAACCGGTCCGTTATCAGAACCTCAGAAATCGCGGTCGATCTACTATGATTTTCCTCAGAGGAGTTTTCCTATACTCCAATAAACTAGTAGGTCGATTGATCCACAGATAAGTGTGTTTTCGATCTGGATAAAAACAAATAACTTGAAATTACATAACTTTGGCGAAAAGATACCTAAATGGATATCAGGGGTACTAATTAATACTTTTGCATTATTAATAAGCAGTCTGCATTTGAATGGATTCAACTTAATAAAGTTATTTGCCAATGATAACTAATTCGTTCGTTTTTAAATAATATACCTACCGTTCAATGTTCCTGATAATACCTAATCTAAACTAGAGACATAATTATATTATATCTTGCAGTAGCAATCGGCCGCAGCTCCGCTCGCGTAATTTTCCCGTTTTCGCAATATTTTTATTGCTGCTCCTCTCCTATTCATTTTACCGTGATGTTATAATAGCCTATAGCTTTCCTTGATAAATAGACTATCTTACACTAAAAGAATTTTCAAATCGGTCCAGTAGTTTCTGAGATTAGCGCGTTCAAACAAACAGACAAACAAACTCTTCAGCTTTATATTATTTTATCTTACATTTCGACTCTTATACTATGGGTACAGGTTTACGCAAAACGGTCTTAATAATATAACAGATACGAGATAATTATGACATACCAGATACTTACCAGACAAAATTTTCATTGGGAAATATGTTTATTGATCCTGTAGCAATGGCCTCGCCAGAATAAAACGTGGTATAAGTGAAATAGAGCTCTGATACTGTCTTACCTAGTTCAGAAACAGCCAATCTTTAGGATTGACACAGTTTTTCGCATTTTCTTCCACAGAGAACGATATTGGAGCTCAAAAGTTCGTGTTCTCTTTTTAGGGTTCAGTTGTCTACGCTATATACTTGCGCTGTATGCGGATTAATTTAATCTTAGTATTAGAAAACTTAATTCGGCTTGAATATTGGGCATAACAATACTATAATATTAGTCACGCCGATAAAGGGATCAGAACTTTCGTCCTACGTCAAATATGTTATGGATCTTTGAAGATAACTATTTGATTTAGAGATCCCCTGTCAGATAAATGGTCGGTTTTGAAGACATGTAAGTTAACGACGGCAAATAATAACATACCTAGTTACTTAACGAGTTAAAAAAGTAGACTTAAGAGATTATTGTTTACGTCCTACGGAACCCGACACTGCGTGGTCCGACGCCTGCTTCTCTGTGTTTTTTTATCAAATAGGTACAAGTTTGATGTTTCGAGGTCAACCTTATTATCAAAGTACTTACCTACATTACGAATTGTGCTCTCAGAGATAGCTCGTCACGATCCACGGCGGTCTTTGACAAGCAGGTGATGTGTTGTTTATTAGGTATTGGAGGTAAACAGGATATTGAACGAGATTGTGAATAACAATAAAAGAATGAATAGGAAAAGGTTTTTAATGGAAATATCCGTGACAATATTGTTGACGCTTTTTATTTTTCTTGGTGCTCATTTCACTAGCTATTAGGAAGGATTCGCTTATAGTAATTATGACCATGATTTCGAAATTGATTAATCACGGGAGTCGTAAATAAGAATAGTTAACAGAGGTATTTTAATTATAATCTTTGTCAAGTTTTATCCCGGACATTTCCTACGGTTTAAGTACGTGCTTAAAATAAAGTCAACATCATCAGGATAGCAGTTGTCCGAGGTAAACCGCATCTCGGAATCAAAACGGTGTAGGTGGACCGAGTACAGGAAAAGAGTAATTTTACATGTCGGGCAGGCGGCCGTCGCGCCGGTTTTATTAATTTGAGTTCGACCATCCCGGAAGCGAGATAGCACAACGTTAATATGATTTATTAAACCCCTGTCCCACTGCGAAAGTTATTAGGGCTGCAACGATTTTCACTTGTTTTGTACGTAACCCGTTAAACATATTTTTATGCGTGAAGCTGTCTGAGCTAAGGTTTTAAGATTGTAGTTATAACCTACCTCGGCGCATCACTAGTGGTCAAGTCTCGTGAAATCATGAAACTCCTAACTAAGTATCATGACTCTAATTTATGTCAATGTCTATGGTTATTAAAATGTTAAATGAAGTGCTTATGAGTAGAGAAAATTTACTTAATAGTAGGTACCTACATGATCACCGCCGCCCATACATCAGGTCAAATAGTCCTACGCTTAGCAGTAAGTACTACAGGAAATGATAACTAAATTCGCTTGTTAACTATGTCAAAATTGCAGTCGCAATTGTCGAGTAATTTCACGGCATGTTTTGCTAAACCTTTATGCCATTCAAAATGACCATCTGTATATATGTTACCGGCAGTGTGTATAATCGGGCATTCTATACAATGCCTAGGCAATGTATAGAATGCCAAAAACGGTCAGGCAATGTATGAAATAATAATCATTTCATACTTTGCCTAGGCAATCTATACAATGCCGAATGCGCAGTCGGCAATGTGTGTAATGCCTGCTATACATTATTGGCCATGATGGGCGATTATACGCGAGCACGATAATGTGGAAGGGATACTCGCCTGTAGTTGCCAATCATCGTCTCGGGCCATGATGGGCGATTATACCTGAGCACGATAATGTTAAAGGGCTACTTTTAGTAAAATTCAATATCGGTGTCGCGGTCACGGTTTTTGGGAATGCTGATTGCGATTATAACATCTGATTCAAGATCCAAGATGGCTGACACAATTTTTTTAATAATTCTCAATATCGGTTTTGCGGTCACGGTTTTTGAGGGTGCTGATTACGAATATAACACCTGTTTTAAGATCCAAGATGGCTGACACAATTTTTTTAGTAAAACTCAATATGGATGTTGCGGTCGAGGTTTTTGGGGTTGCTGATTACGAATATAACACCTGTTTTAAGATCCAAGGTGGCTGACACTATTTTTTTTTTAATAAAACAATATGGGTGTCGCGGTTTACGGTTTTTGGGGGTGCTTATTACGAATATAACACCTGTTTTAAGATCCAAGATGGCTGACACCATTTTTTTATTAAAACTCAATATGGGTGTCGCGGTCACGGTTTTTGGGGGTGCTGATTACGAATATAACACCTGTTTTAAGATCCAAGATGGCTGACACAATTTTTTTAGTAAAACTCAATATGTGTCTCGCGGTCGAGGTTTTTGGGGGTGCTGATTACGAATATAACACATGTTTTAAGATCCAAGATGGCTGACACAATTTTTTTTTGTAAATTTACTAAAAAACTTGTGTCAGCCATCTTGGATCTTAAAATAGGTGTTATAATCGTAATCAGCACCCCCAAAAACCCCGACAGCGACACCCATATTGAGTTTTATTAAAAAAAATGTCTCAGCCATCTTTGATCTTAAAACAGGTGTTATATTCGTAATCAGCACCCCCGAAAGCCATGACCGCGACACCCATATTGAGTTTTACTAAACAAATTGTGTCAGCAATCTTGGATCTTAAAATACGTGTTATAATCGTAATCAGCACCCCCAAAACCATCGACCGCGACACCCATATTGAGTTTTACTAAAAAAAATATGTCGACCATCTTGGATCTTACAACAGGTGCTATATTCGTAATCAGCATCCCCAAAAACCGTGACCTCGACACCCATATTGAGTTTTACTAAAAAAAATGTGTCGGCCATCTTGGATCTTACAACAGGTGTTATATTCATAATCAGCACCCCCAAAAACAACAAATAAAAATATAGAGTTACTCCACGTCAAATTCAAATTCAAAATCATTTATTCATATAGGTATCAAAGATACACTTATGCACGTCATTTTTTGAATCTACTCTTACTTCGTAAGGTGCTTTGACATGGAGGAGAAGAAGCGGGGAAAGAAACTCGAAAACGTTATAATTATTCAGAATAGCCATAAAGAAAAACTTCCATCAGCCACACAACGAGAGCAATGTGTTATTATGTTAATGAAAACGGCAAACGATTATTGAAAGAAAATTTGTCGACGTATTTATCGAACCAAGTGAAAAATAAAATTTATTGCATTCGTCAATTCTTGTTAGAGGTAGTTAATTACTTAAGGGATTCGAGCCCGAGGTCCCAGGAGTCGAGCTGAATCACATCTAATCTTACTTGGGCAGAAGAGGTCTCAGCAAATGGGCGTTTTTTTTTTCCTCAAGAAGCAGCCAAAAACGCCTCACGGAATGAATGTGCGCTTTAACACAGGTATTACAAGTCAGTTTTCATCAGGAGCGGTAGGGTAGTAGCATATTTTCCTGAACCTTAAGTTATCATGATTTTATTCTGGCGAGTTTGTAAATTATTCTACTATTTAACTACTTACTTTAATATAAATGAATTATTTATTCCTTAGTTTCAGGCTACCGACACGTTTATAGCCATTGGTATACTGCTAAATATAACATGGAAGAAGTTGTCACGGCCACGTTCCTATGTCCCTATCATACCTACGTGTGGTTAACGAAGGAACAATAGTCTCATCAGGATCAGTTCCTGTAAACGCTAGTCGCAGTGGATCTAGGGTTGTCATAGTGCGAATTTCCCTAGATTTTTTTATGAATGTCAAGTTTTAAACATACATGCGATAACAAATCAAATAAGAAACATAAGCTCCAATTAAGACAAAGTATGATCATAATAATTTTTACATAAAACGACCATAAACGTGACGTCGTCGGTGATAGCACACGCATTAACGGCTGTACCTACTTAATGCGCTCTTGAACTTGAGCGGTTTAGGATGTAGTAGTTCAGTGAAAACGGAGGTATAGTGTTCGTTTTCCTATTATTCTGGAATTTAAAAAAAACAAAATTTATTTTTTTGTCATTCCAGTATGACCAGTCCCGTCTTTTACAAAAGGGCATACCCACCCCGAATGGCTATAACAATATTTATTTTTAAATCGACTTCTTATGTGTGCCACTTAGAGTTATATAATATGTATACATATTTTTTTAATCTCACTGCCTGTAGCACAAATTCCAAGGAAGAATGTTAATTAATTAATTAGTTAATGACCAGGAAACCGTACTTAGGTATGCGGAAGGTCTAAAAAGCTGAAAAGGAACAACTACGGAAAATGCTCGAGAGTCAAACGAGAAGTCACTTTTAGTTATTTAATCAAATAAGTTTTTTTACCTACTAAAACAGTTTTATAATTCGATAATAATAATATACCGGTTCTTAATAGTTACACTCTACACGTGATGAAAACTGGGCTAAGATGTCTTGTAGAGACAGCTATGCATTTAATACTTTACATTTTATTATTATGTAAATATTTTAGACATGGACTTCATGCAAATCTATTTAGATTCGATGAGCTGTGCTTAGTGTCGAACAATAATACAACATTAAGTTAGGAATTTGTAGCATAATAATGTAAATGAAATAACAAGTGATAAAGTTAGGTTTCAAACGAAAAATATTTACTGGCATAAAAATATTGTAAATATTTACTGGCATAAAAATAAACACTCACGGAGTCCATCTACGGCGAATAATATTTGTTTTCGCACTTCATATCTAATAAGAGCTATTTGTAAGAGGTGAGCAACATGTATGAAATTATTTTGAAGTAGCGTGCGGGAAATACTAATACCTTTCTTGGTACTTACCGTAACTTGGGTATATTACTATTGCGAGTAAACTTACTAGATAAAATCTACACGTAAACCACTACAAAACCCACTGATACTAAAAAAGGCATTAAATTAAATGGTTTATTAGGTAAGTTTTTATTAGATATAAGTACAATCATATCGAATTGATCAGTTATTACAGAATGAGTGCGCGGTGCGCGTGCAGTCTTGACCAAGGACGGCGCCGCGCGGGGAACACGTTTCTATCTCTTTATATTTACACCACACGACAAGTCGAAACGTCGAAACATTGTCGTACTGTCACTAAACAAATCCTGTACTTTTAGTATATTAATTTGACGACTCAACAACCCACATGAAAAAACAGCTAAGTGCTTCTCGTGACAAACCTTTTGCAAATGTCCAAAACTAATCGTTTCTTTAGGCACCTGTCCGGTAGTTAGATCCACTTGACGCAAAGAATTATTTTTTATTTTATGCTTCATGATTGTTTTGAATGGTTTTGTAGCGATCTTTTGTATAAAATTAAGTATGATGTGTAAAATAACTAATGTGTGACAGTCGTGTCGTAAGACAATGAAAAACTTGGTGCGGTCGTTTGACAACATTATATCGACAACCTGTATTAGAAAAACGACAAATTATATCTACATAACGATTGGTAAGGCTGTTAAAGAAATAATTGGCATAGCTAGTAGGTATTAGTTTCTACTTAGATAGAAGGCCATTTATGATTGCATTAAACAATAAATATTTGTATAGCTCCTGATTGTGGATACTAATATACGTCCATAGGTAGAGTTGTATTAAGGATATAGGTACTTATTAACAAATATTCATTAACTTTAATCGATGTCTTATCTCTAGTTGTCCATTTTTTTAGTACGTTCTTCAAGCTATAACGGCTTAACAGATCCGTCTTTACATTATTTTTTATTTTCCATTACAATTAGTTCTGAAGCCCCTTTAGATATTAACTTTTGAAAGTCTTTATTAAATACTATTCAAAACTACTTACGAGCGAAACTTACTTCGCCTGATTATTGGTGTAGATGTCTACGATAATTTTAGTAAAACAATGCTACAAACAATTTCCTAGGCGTTAGTTCATTTGTTTAATTGCTATCGATGGATAGAATTTCTCAATTCCAACGCATCTGGACAAAATGTTATTTTTTTCTGGATATTTAAAAATATTTTTTTTTTATTTCTTCCATATCATTCATTTGAACAGAGTTCGCCTATAAAAATTTAACTTTATATGTATTTCCATGCCATTTCTAGACGTCTTTCCCTTGAAATAGGACAATCCGGGGAAATCCGAATGGATGGCTGCCGTAGTTGTAAGAGGAAAATTATGTCATGGTGTCGCGAAGTCTATAGTCATGGTGTCCGTACGTCATTTAATCACCCATACAATTCTTTGATCCGATATATAAATGGGTTAGCGGTGCATAATAATGAATAGAACTGAATGACGTAGTTTATGACATTAATATGAGTGACGCTTTACATTAATATCGTCCAAGGGAGTTATATTCACATATTAGTTAGAGCAATACTTATTAATCTTACGATGCTATTTTGTATTGAAATGTGTGAAGGAGGATGCAGCCGTATTGACATGGTATTACGGTCGTATTTGGTGAAGATATTTCAGTAATAAAAATAGTTATTAAGGCGTTAATAAATTTAATAAACAACTGGTAGTAACCCTCCAGTTATCATCGTCATCACGGCGTGATGTCGTGATTGTTGCGTGACAAGTCTATTGGCTTCTCGGAAACTCTTTGTGCCTACCAACAAGTACGTAAATACTCTAATGACTATTTAAATACATAATGACATTTTTGTGCACGGCAAACTGAGCCTTCCACGTGAATTTGATTTTGTTATTATGTACTGAGCCGCACTTGTTTACACAATTCGGTAGCGACGCGACGATTTATTCTGGTTCATGTTGGTGTTAACACTTGCGTATATTTGTAATTGATGTTTAAAACTTATTTAACAGTCATGTATTTTCTTCTCTGTTAGCATTCACTATTATTACCGCTTTGATGAATATTTTAGGACTTAGGCATCTCTAAATTAACATTACCCGTACCGAGGCATTTGATACTGGCGTTAAGGTGTAAATAATCATGTCAGTGTTGTAAACACAGCAATATTAAATGCATGTTATTGTCTACAGGTGACACAGAAACCGCTGCACGATGAAGAATAAAGAGAAAATGAACATTAGTCATATCCATGGCAGCACATTTTCAGTTCAAGATGGAAGGTAATACGATTTTATCATCAAATATCTGTCATATACTATGTCATGTATAGATCTACTTAAAACAAATTATATTCCTACTTGAACCTAGGTAAGCTAGGGTCAAGTAGTAAAGGCTGGAAGAAAAAAACTCCCGATACTCCTAAAAAAAATAGATTTTAAAGTGCGACTTTGAGTAATGATAATGACAAAAGCGAGGCAGCAATATTTTGGTAACATTTTAATGGCCCCGGCCGTCGGGGTCATTGCATAATGTTTCATTAATTAAAGCTTGACCACGAGGCTGCGTATCTG
Source organism: Lerema accius (assembly GCA_001278395.1). NCBI lineage: Eukaryota > Metazoa > Arthropoda > Insecta > Lepidoptera > Hesperiidae > Lerema > Lerema accius. The sequence goes on along the minus strand of LGAG01000042.1, from coordinate 339,283 downwards.
TTATGGTGGATTTTAATCATATTATTTTAGGTTAGGGTACCTATATACATTGTATACATCATTTTTACATTCAGTAATAAATTTTGGAAACTAACAAAGTTACCTACGTTCCAAGTTAAAAGACGTTTTTGCTAATTAACTCAATTCAAAATATTTTGATTGAAATCAATATTCATTCAACAGGTTAATTCTATGCACGAATTAAAAACCTGTAATGCGTTACTTGAGACTATTAGGGTCAAATCTGTTACATATTTTTATGGAAATTATAATCTCGGTATGGCTTATCATGGACTTTTTGTTTGTAAAATATGCGGAACCTACGAACCGATCATAACTATCATAATTATAAGTCATTTTTTTATTTATACCCAATATGCCTAGTTATTATGAGTAGTTGCTCCACTGTGAAATATTTAGATATTTTTCTATAGGATAAGTGCTAAGGATTAGGTACATGTTAGTTTGTAGGTTCGTTCGTTGTTAGGCTCGTAGGTTCTATGAAGCTAACATTTTGGTAGGTATACGTTGAAATTCGTCAAGTCGTTTGTGCTGTAGAGCCTGCCACAGGCCACAGAAATCCCCACAACATAGGTACTTACATACACACACTCGAAAAACATCCCTCGTTACGCAGCCGGTGAAAATAAACTACAAATCTTGTCAGTAATCCATCCACATACATCCACAACCATTATTCATTACCTATGTAATTTCGCTACACATTCTTAAAAGAAACAAAGAATGTATTGACAATGTTCCAGTATTAACTACGCCTTTATTGTTGCGCAGCTATTTTTTTCAATAATATTATAACTTTTGTTAAAAGCTCAAATACATAAACTTACCTAATATACTAATACTAAGTACCATTTACGCGACCAACGTAGCCGGCGGGTGTGGGAGGTGAACCACCCCGCTTGCTCCGCAGTAGTAGAGCAATATAAAATGTACCTTTCGTAATTACTTCGAAGCATAACAACAACTACTGTAAACAAATGTACAATATTGTAATTTCAAAAATTTAATCTTTGTACTCATTATCTAGTAACAAAATTACTTATTCACACTGTTTCCCTCTCCGACTGCCACCCTACGCGCCCCCAACCCTCCCTTCAACCGTATTGACTCGCGATGCCTTTACTAAGTACCTAGTAACACTAATATCGAATGATAATACGCTACAAACAGAAATAATAGACATAATTTGTCTTTTACTTTTAACGTCGATTTCGGTAACAAGTGTACAAAATATTCAACACTATCATACGTGTTCCCTGTGGCCTAAGGTGGAAAGGCTTGGTTTCTCTAACCGAAGATTGTGGGTTCGAGTCCCACCAGGGTTCCATGCTATCCTATAGTAAACCTCAAATTCTTTTATAAAATTTAGATTTTGTACATTTTTGTATATGTTTAACATAATTTTTACATTAATTCTTAGATTTTAACAAAAAAATTCAATAATTTTATTTAACTTTTCTTGTTGAAAGAATGTTTATTATTATTCGGCGACAGTTTTTCTACAATGTCTTTTTTAAAATTGTATTAGCTTTTTGTTTTAATTTATCATAATATTAATAAAACACAGCGTACGTGTGCTTGCCACTCCTCCTAAAGTGGTGGACTAATTACAATAAAAAAATGTGAGTTATTTTAGAGGGACCGAGTATGGTTTAGAACCAGGTTTGGACTCGGAAGGTGGTGATGAAGTTGACATACTTCCCGGGATACCTGGATTCAAGACCAGCCTAACTATAGATATTGAACGCTGTCATAGCAATAGCAAATAATAATATTGTCCCTTTTGATGAGCCTTTACTAAAGGTATATGAAAGTTGAAGGTCAGAGGTACTTGATGTGGAAACTAAGTTTGTGTCTTGTTTTAAGTAAATGTGTGTATTATTTAATACGTGTACCGTTACCCATGTAAATAATAAATTAAAAATTGACTGGAAAGTTACTGAATTGCTATTCATATTTACAGTTGTATTGTAATCACAGATATCTACAGAAGCTAAATGACGTAATTAGACACCTGCGAGATATTCTTTGCTTACAAATTAAGAAAATAACTTTTCAGATGGTTGTGGTTATTGTAACACAAATGTAAGTATATTGAGCTAATAATAGTCCTAATGACATAATATATTACATAACGCTTCACTTTTAAGTGTAGTTCTACTGTCGGAATCCTTCGTTTTAGGTGTCATGGACAACATAGATAGATAGACGAAGGACACACCTAGACCGAGAACCAAAATTAATTATTTTCTTGCCGTTTGTGCTTATGTTATTGGCTTTTATTTTAATTATAGTTACCAGAGGTTCCCAAAAAATTTTTCTTATAGAAAACTTTAAACATTTTGCTAGTAGGTACCGGTGTAAGGTTAGTGTCAAGTTAACATTTTCGCCATTTCAAAGAATCATATTGCCTAGTTTTTTTTGTGATAAATAAACAACGTTACGTAATGATTTGTTCGATCCCTTCCTCCCCCCTATGTAACGCATCATAACATTTCACAAGAGCCCCCCTCTCCCCAAATTCCGTTACATAAAACCTGTTCGACCCCATAATATAGTCATAGACTGCATCATTGGACGAGTGCAGATTGGCGGAATCAAGATTAGATATATAAAAACCCTGAAACGTGCATGTTTCTTCATGATGTTTCTATCACCTTTTTAAATACATCTCCACTTCATTAAATGCAGTATAATAGATATTTTCATCGACTTGGCTTCAATTAATTAACATCTTTCATATTTGTTCAGGTTTTCCCTTTCCACCTAGTATTATAAAGTAGAAAAATAAATAAAGTGGCGTAAAATATTACGTGCCTGAGTTTAATTTAACAGAATCATTTCAAGATAGGCGGCATCTACAATACAATGCTATTATTCAATAAGGTCTTCAGTGGCGGTTATGCTAATTTTTCGTTAACTATAGGTAGCGTTATTGTTACTAGGCGGGTAATTATTGTAATTTGAGGAAATGAAAAATAAAATCGTTTATACTAATACTATCGAACGATCAAGATAGTTCTGCATATAATATAGAACACAGTAGGTACACATACGTCTTCTTAAAAAGTTAATTTATTCTTGCAAAAGCATGGATTTGCGTGATTACGCTTTTTTGGAAACAAACAGTTGGTTCACTTAATTCCATGGTAACATTAGGTGTAGGTATGTTACCAGGTGGGTTGCCCAACACAAGCCCACGATTCGGCGCTTCGATATACTTCGTTGTACGTAAAACCCAGTGTTGCGATATTATAGTATTGTTGGTAGTAGAGGCACGAGCTTTCTCTTTATATACCCCTCAAAGTGGTGGGTGGGTGTGGGCCAGGCCACGGTCCAGTTTACAGTGAACCATCCGCCGACTCTCACTGCATCGGCTACCATCATGGTATGTTAGAATTTAAACTATGATTACACGTTTTATTAATAAAGCATCGCAAGCAATGCATCCAAAGTATAATTTAAGCTTAAGATAAAGTCTATTATAACAGCTTTGATAATCTTTCGCAACTTTGATACATACTCGTAATTTGTTTGTGTGCTTTTTGTTATTATTGATTAGTGTCAAAAATGTTATCCAGTGGTCTACGTTTAAGTATATAAACTATAATGAGTGTGATTGGTGTTATGTGATTGTAGCAGCTATTTTATAAATTTGATAAGTGGTCCTCTGTACCCAGCACGGATTTGTGGGCCGACGCGAATGTCCTGTAAATTTGATCCGCATTAGTCATAAGACTGTTATAATCCGCATTTTCTTATCGTAGATATTAACTATAAAATATATCATAGTCTTTTCACTAGTTCTTTCTGTTTGTGTTACTTTGATGATGCACTTTTTACAAGGGCAGTATGATTTTATAATAAAATCAATGAAAACTGTGCATCTTTTTTTAGAAAACTCCACTCATCTTTCTTCTTCTCCATTGCGCTGCGTTGATTGCGATCGCCGAGGAGCCTGTTTCTAAGGATTTAAGCGTGGAAAGCGAGGACTACGAGGACTTGGAGCGGAAACATCGTAAGAGGAAGAAGCAGCAGAACTATGGACCGTGCGGGTACGGCGGCTACGGCAGGTCGTTTGGAGACAAGTTATTTGGCTCCCCGTCACGCCCTGATTACACCTATGTGAATGCTCCAGTCACCAATTACTTCTTTGGATGTGGACCCGTCGCGCCGGTACTGCCAGTCGCTTATCCTGTGCAAACTGGTCATGGCCACGGAGGTCACGGACATGGTGGTCACGGACACGGAGGACATGGTGGTCACGGAGGACATGGTGGTCACGGAGGACATGGTGGTCACGGTGGGCACGGAGGTCACGGTGGGCACGGAGGCCACGGTGATACTGGTGGCTATGGCGGCAACTACGGTTACAACCAGCAATTTCAGTCCCCATACAACCAAGGTTTCAACAGGCCGTTCCAAAACGTGGTATCGGCCGCCGCCTCCGGCTTAGGCACGGCGTTCGCCGATTACATCACGCGCCCCAGAAAGACGTATAAGCAAATAAATAAGCAAGTGAATCAGTATCTTAAACCGTTATATAAGCTGTTTTGAAACTGACGCGAGTGTGTGATTAAGTTACTATACAATAGTGTCCACTGATGGAGGGTGATGAGAACCGCAATCATGATAATTATATACAAGTAGTATAGTTATAATGTATGAGTGTGATATGGTCAAAATAATAATTTGGGGTATTGTTTAAGTTGTCCGGTCAATGCAAATAATGAAAAGTCAAAGGCAAGGGATCATTTTACAATTTAAATTACATAATCCTATTCCCTGTTGATATAAGTTGTTGTCGTCGGAAACCCGTTCAAGCCTTGTTCCTGTTTTCTTGTTGATAAAAATATACTAACGCATAAACAACTTTTTTTTCCATTTTGTTTAATTTTTTCTTAGCGACTGTAAGATTATTCGTACAACTCGGTCACCTTAATTATTGATAATCATTTGACACGATTTGAGTTTGTTATTTATATTGACCGTGCAATATGGAAATTGCTAGATTAATCGCTTTTTCCATGACAAATACAATGAAGTAAGACTAAGTATTATGTAACTTTTAATTAGATAAGGTTAAATATCGTTAAACTTGTTATGTTATGTAACTACTTATTAATATACAGCTCCATTGCTGTTTTTGGTCAGCCTTAGTAATAACTAATGTGGTACATAACTACAACAATGAATGTAGATTTTACAAAGGCTAATAATAAGCAACGTACGGAGTACAAAAACTGAAGTAGGTAGGTACTAAATTGTTTGTTTAACTAAACATTACCTTTCCGACTGACGATTATGCCTGTTTGTTATATACATATCTATTGTATAATATTATGCATCATGTCATTAAGGGCAATTTATTCTTTCTTAAGTTTAAATGTATATATAGGTACGTGATATAACGTAGGCTATCTACTTACTTATCTCTGATGCCTAAGTTGAATGCTATCTATTAAAATGATAGCTCTGGCAAGCTTTTAATTATGGGGCTACTTATATTTAAGTCAGTTAAGTCGATAATAGTTTAATGTTATAACAGTTTTCATTTATAGTATTACTTATACATTTAGATACTTATTTGATAAATGACTTCTTATCATAAAAACCTAAGTAGGTAATTATGTTTAATTGATTTTGTCCAAATGATGTGATTTCCATCAACTGATTCTGATTAAACTTCACGAAAACAAAATTAGTTTTTAATTGAATAATATATTTTAACCTCAAAGCTTGGGATAACGGGTACCTTCTAGGTCGGCTATTAATCCGGGTTTCCCCGGATTTGTCCTAGTACCGGGAGCGTCCAGAAAGCGTCGGAAAGTCGTTTTTTAAAAACAGTTTTCAGAGAAAACTCGAATACTTGATATCCAGGAATTTCACCGAGATGCCAAAAGAACAGAAAATTAAATGGTGCAGTTCATTTGAAAAGCATGTTGTAATGAGTTTTTAAAATTACACTTATTCACAAGCCGATTCTCTTCGATCGTAGTAATGCAGTAGTCGTTTTTATTACAGTACGGTAGCGAAAGTCCTCATCAGTATAAATAAAGGTCAATGCCATACTTTGTTGTTAAACAAAACACTTGGAGAATCTGTCGTGTATTTTGACGCTGATTTAATACAAAACTTGCAAAGCGAAGCCTAAACTATCAGTGCTGTGTTTTATATATTTTTAGTTAGATTACACTATCTTTGACAAACCATGTTTTTAAGCCAGGTTGTCCACGTGCCTACTATATCCCTTTTAATATCTTAAATATGCTGTGTAAATATTTTCTGCTCTATCTCTATGCGAAGCTGATATACACGTAAATTCTATTTATGTGCGAGTGTTTTACTGAAATATATCGGGTTTTGAAGTTGTAGTAAAATAATCGTAAAGATTTGTTTTTGTGTTTTTTTTTCCTGTCTTGTTTTGACCAGTCATAACAAGTACTTACCTATGCTCTTGACCACAATACCACCTACCAGGTCAAATCAAATATTCCTAAACCACAAAAGGTAGATATACGTAGATAAAACTTAGGTTACACCCTTTTTATTTAAGAAGGAAAAATTCTTATATAGGAAGATAGGTAACTTTTCGCGATTATTGGAACTATTACTTTACTCCTCTGGTCTTTCTGTTAATGAAGAAGACCACGACGGAGGATTTTCGAAACAATTTAATTAAAACTGGCATCATTGTTTCAGTTTACCAGAAGGTTACGGGGCATACCAGTCTCGGGAGCAGATCCTCAATACAGATAACAAGATCCCGTTGGATTTAGAACATGGGAAGGCCAACGGGGATGCGGCACACCATCACGTCACACACCCCACTAGGTTGTTAAACGTTAAATTATTCATTGCAATTTTAGTTGCCTGTATTATGTATAATTTATTAGTTACCTATTCCGTTTCAACGCGGATTATAGAGTCACCTTGTGGTTAAAATTATTACCTATTATTTAGAAAGATCCGTGACAAAGTGCAGTATCAATAACGTATCCAATAACAATACCTTTCATAAAATATGAAACACTGACGATAAAATTTAATTTCTAATACATGACTGTTCAAATAATAAATCTCTAGAGCTCTAGGTATGATATCCAATTTGGGATGTTTAGATGATGAATATCTTTTGGTACATATAATTTATTAGCTGTTGTATTCGGCAGTTACGCGGATACGATGCTGCATCTGTTTCGTGGCAACATTGGCTCCGGTTTGCTGGCGATGGGCGACGCGTTCAAGAACGGAGGCATCCTGTTTGCTCCGATCATGACCGCGTTCCTGGGCGTCATCTGTGTGCACGCCCAACATCTATTGGTAATGCTTTTAATAAGATAAGGCTGACCAGTTGGCCATATACGGATTGCCTCTAGTTGTCAGTTTTCATCGTGATGCCGTCGGTTCAAGCTTCAAGCTGTCGGCAGAGCTTTCGAAGCTATCTGTTTATGATCATAGGGTAGTCAATGTGTAGAAGATTAACACAACACAGTTAAATGTTCTTAAAAAGTATTATGATAGTTATACTTATAACCTAAGGTTACCTACTAAGTATCTGTTAATTAAAAATTTTGAAGGCATTATTATGTTACAATAGGCTTGTGTCCTAAAAATTTTTTATTGATTTATTCCTGTTTTGTTAGAATAGATGTAGGTATAACCGAAATAATATAAATATTGGTAGAAAATTCGATCAGTAGGTAACATTATTAATTACAAATTTTAAGAATCTTATTTGAATTTGACACGAAAACGCTCTAAACTCTCATGGCCTCTGGGATGACGTCAAGTAGTGCAAATTACTACTGAAACGTCAACAACAACAATAGCGGACGCACTCCGTGACGTCAAGCCTTCTGATTGCTGTTTTCGGTCACGTGACTACAATGTTTTCTTTATATAAATCACTAAAAATAAAATTAATCATTGAATTCTATATTTAATTATTCTTTCTATTGAAATCTAATAATAATAATAAAGCTATAAATACTACAATAGGTACAACTTATTTGTTCTTAGTGGACACAAGCCTATTTTACATTTACTACAATGTCAGCACGAAATACCTAAGACCACTCATGGTTATTTACAGGTGCATCGTCGATCTGACGTTTCAATACGAAATAGTACCGTAAGCCTGTAAGGTAATAAAATGTAGGAGACGGGTATCCCTCTGTTACAGTAAGATGGCAATGCAATACATTGTTGTATTGGTGTTTAATTTTCAGCTAAATTGTTCAGAGGAGATGCATCGTCAGACGAAGCGGCCGAGGCCTCCAGGATTCGCGGAGACGGTGGGGCTGGTGTTCGAGACGGGGCCCGCGCGGCTCCGGCCCTGGGGCCGCACCATGCGCGTGCTCGTCAACATCTTCCTCTGTGTCACGCAGCTCGGCTTCTGCTGCGTCTACATTGTCTTCATTGCTAATAACGTTAAGCTGGTGAGTTACTAATCGCCACTGTAACATGACCTAACATAACTTGGACATAACAGAACTTAGTAAGGGTGAGTTGCACCATTTGAGCCACGGTTAAAGTTACGTATAGTATTTGTAAGTAAAATATAACTAGATGTCGGGCAGTTAAAATGTTTTGCACCTATCGAGCTATTTCGAAAAATTTTAAATTTTGTTTTATTTTATTCTAGATTTGTGAATACTTCGACTTCAAAGCCGAATTGTCTGTCCATATGATATTCGTGATAATACCAATCTTGCTGTCGTGTATGGTGAGGAACCTGAAGTATTTGACGCCGTTCTCGACGCTGGCTAACGTGCTGATGGCCGTGGGGGTGGGGGCGGTGGTGTACGAGGCCTCGCAGGACCTGCCCCCGGTCCACTCGAGGCCATACATCGCAGACTGGCAACAACTGCCGCTCTACTTTGGAACGGCGATTTATGCTTTCGAAGGCATCGGGCTGGTAAGTTACTAATTTCTTAGTATGTTTTACTTTATTTTATCGCATTCTATCGACTATCAAAATATCTATTAGTTTCTATTTATTGTGCAAATGTGAAATTCGTTATTGTTTTTGTGATATTTATTATTTACTTCTAATAATTACATATTATTTATTATGTTTCGTAAGAAGTATGTTTCGTAAAGTAAATAAATAAATCTAAAGAATGTCATGCATTCTGTAGTCTATTGTTATTTCGTTCATATCTTCAGGTCCTACCGTTGAAGAATGAAATGCAGAAACCAGAGCTATTTCAAAAACCTCTGGGCGTCCTGAACGTGGGTATGGTGTGTGTGGCGGGTATCTTCGTATCGGTGGGCTTCCTCGGGTACCTCAAATTTGGAGATGAGGTCGCTGGCAGCCTCACCTTGAACCTACAGCCGGGACAAGTGTAAGACAACTTGTTTTAAGTTTCGTATTAGACTACTAAAACCTGAATCAATTTTATTGCTTTTGACTTTTTACCTGCTATCCCGTGGGAATAAAAAACATTCCCGGGATAAATATATTATACATGCATATAAGCTACAAACCTGTTAATTTTATCCAGCTAATAATTATTTAAGTATCCAGCGGGAACAAAGCTGTTGTCCTTGATATAAAGTTACCTAATTGAAACCGTTACCGCCTTTTACAATAAAAATATGCTAAGTTTCATCTTAATCAATGCAGTGGTTTCCGAGTTTCCATATTAACATTAACTTGTTATCCCGCGGGAACAAAACCGATTTTGTCATAAAAATATGCTAACTGTATAAAGTAGAGTAGGGAAGTTAAATCAGAAACTAAATTCAATAATGGGTACTTAATTTCAAGTGTCAGTGCGCGCATGCGTCAATTACTGACGAATAGGAAGTTGTATAAAATGACGCGTAGATGCGCCGCTGTGGTAATGAATACCGCTCAGTTTGTCTGGGTACACGACCGATTCGTCCCGTCGTAAGCTCGCGCCTTGATTAATTGATTAAAAGACAACGATGTCGCGGCGCGCCTCGTATGGTAGACGTAGAGCAGCCGGCAGAAGTCGTGCAGGGATTGCTTTCGGGCAACCCTTAAGAGTTTTGAGTCGCGATAGCGAAGAGATGGATTTGCTTTGTCAGCTTAACTTACTGACCAGACAATTAACAAAGACTAAAAATCGCATCAGAGGCTCCTACCGCGACCGCAACCTTCAGCTCATCGACGAGAGGTTGCCCAACAATATGTTTGAGTCGTTCCTAGCTCTAACAGCTGAAAACCGAGGCAATGAACATACGCTAAATGATCAGAATCCACAAGAATCTGATGCAGGGGAATCAAATGCTGGGAATACCGGTGATGAGCCTTCTGCAACAGAGGTAAGGATAACGCAGACGTCCTGACTATAAAGTTAGTCATAAATTAATAAAATTACAAAGTATTTCCATTCAGATTTAGCGATGTTATTTCTATTTCATAATGGCGGCCTCTCTAGGTACCTACCTACTACAATATTGTCGATATTTCTGCACCACCGTGGAATAAGACATGGACTGCATAATAATTACCTCTATATTTTTCGAGGGTTCCTTTGATAAGAGGCTTCGTATTATTACAGGCTGAGCATCGTGGTGCAGTGCCTGATCGCGCTGGCGATGCTGTTCACGTACCCGCTGCAGTTCTACGTGCCGACAGCCATCATGTGGCCCAGCCTTCGCAAGAAGTACGCCCAGACCTCTCCGATTGCTAAGGAACTCGGGTTTCGGTCGCTGATGGTGATGCTTACTTGTAAGTCACACATACTTATTAGTAGTGGAGGGGCAGTTGAGTTGAGCCCAGTCTAATGTTAAGTAGCCAAATCTGAATGAAGTGTTATAACACTTGATTGTTTTCAGTCATTCTAGCCGAGTCCATCCCGGAGCTGGGTCTGGTGATCTCTCTGGTGGGAGCTGTCAGCAGCACAGCACTGGCGCTGGTGTTCCCGCCGCTCATCGAGCTTGTAGCGACCTACCAGAGAAATGGTCAAGTGCCACTTCTCATCATTGTAAAGGATACCTTTATCATTATCCTGGGTCTTTTTATCTTCGTCACCGGCACCTACGAAAGTGTAGCAGCCATATCACGTGCTTTCAAAGAATAATTTTGAGTCTTTAGTAATAATTTTAAGTCTAGGTTAAGATAAATTAACTTTTCGGTATGTTTACTTGTAGAAATGAATGTGTGTAGGTACTTTGTAGACATCCATAAGTATTATTATCGAATGTGTAACCGACTAATATCTAAGTACCTAAGTAGTCGCGCAAAAAAGTTCAAAATCATCTTCAATAGGTATTCTAGTTACAAATAAGAACCCTGGGACAGGAAAAATAAACCAAGCAATATTATCAGCGCTTATTATCTGCAAAATTACCATAAATATTATTAGATCGATATAAAAGAAACATTAACGTTATGATAATTATGTCAATAAACATAGGGTCAAATTAAAATTTTGCCTATAAAATAAAATGGTACCAAATTGATATTCTTTCAGTGTACCTATATAATGATCAAGAATCTACTAAGTAGCCTTGTACCTATTATTTTCGTATAATAATGTTGGTACCTAATTGCGTGACATGAGACTATTAATTGTTAACTCGAAGAACAGGTTCATAGGGTCGCATCGAAAATCAGTAGCTCTGTGGATCACCACAATGGTAGGTACCTAATTGAGGGCATGCCGTTTCCACTATTGGACTGATTGTGGTTCTAGCTATTAGAATTAATTTAATACAATATTTATTTTGACTTAAGTAGGTACCTACATGTATTAGAATAAGCAGTTTGTGGAATAAATGTATCTTCTTTTATTTGAAGTTCTAAAGTACAAACTCTATAATGCTACTTGATAGGTACTTCGATAAGTTAATAAATATTTATTATATTCATTATTTGCATTAACCAACTGCCTGATACGTACGTAAGGTTTTTAGAATATTTAGTTGACGGCTTATTTCATAGTTTTATTTAAGTTTTGCGGCCTAATTTATTAATTATAATTTACTAGTATAGTAATTAAAGAATTAACTTTGAGTAATACGTAAGAATACACATACTTTTGGATGAATTATTTTACTATCTATTAATCACAATATTCAGAGACTAATCTTTGGACAGAAATTCTTTTTTATAACCAAATCGGACGGTTTATGTATACTGTGACTTAAAAGTTCTTAAAGTAAAAAATAAATGACCCAAACCCGGCTACTGGGACGAAATGTACTGTGAATGTGTGCACAAAACGACACTCGATTTGGTATTCTAAACTATTCTATTTCATACTCTTTATAGATTAATATTTTTGATGACATGCTAATATTAGGTACCTAAATAATGTTACTATGGAGTATAATAATAATATTCTCTAATTTTAAGTTAGGTAATCTTATGAGGAAGTATTAATCAAATAAATTAGCTACCATGTCGAAACTTTAAGGGGCAAGAATCATTTGGATTTAGCAAGCAAGAATTTCCGGCTTAAATTAACAGCATAGCATGCCTCTTAAAATTTTCAAGTGATGCCTAAAATCCTTGAGCCCGTTGCATAAAAAAAAACATAAAACAATATCAAACGCTTTATGACATGCAGGTTAAAGTATAAAATTTTGAAGATGCATTATTACTCCAAACTACATTATAATACTACATTGAAGTAATTGGTAAGGCATCTGTTGTTTTGCTACAAATATAATTACCAATTGTAATACCAAGGTAATGCGTTTATAGATATACAATGTAGGTTCTGAAGTGACAACTTTGGCTCCAGTAGGTACCTACTAGATACTATTTTATAAGAAATTGTCCAGTCATTTTAACAAAATAAATAAGACTATTCATATCATAATTGATTGCCTCTGAGGCAATAATGTGAGACCGTAAACGAATTATTATTTTAAATCACTTTGTATTGTATCCAAAAGTATTTTATGTTATTGAATTATGATTGTTTGTAAAACATTATTATTGTATACGTACCTAGGTATTCTTAAGAATAAAGGGACTTAATTGTTTTTATTAAGTGATTATATTTAAGCAGGGTTTGTTTTAAGTATAAACACAACCAATATGGGTACTTACTTAAGTTTATTTCTATTATTGTGTATTTGATATTAAGTATATTAAATGGATAATGAGTTATGTTGGAACTGTAACAATAATAATTATGTGGTAGGTATAACTGCGACTAACGCAGCAATAATAATTTACTAAAGGTCATAGCCCACTGTCACGGCACCGCAACAGCACGGCATTTAGTTTGCTATTCAAATTTGAGCATTAAAACGTATCATAAAATATATTTGACAACGCGCGGGCTGCGAGATGAGTTGTACCGTAGCGGTAAGCGCGCTGACAGCCCGCCGCCGCGCCGTTGGCTTTTTCATAATTAACATTATCAAATATATTTTACGACACACGTTCAAATGCTCAACTAAATGCCGTGCTGTTGCTGTGGTGTTGCGGTGCCGCGATAGTGTGCTATGACCTTAAGGGCATTACTTACAGCTCTCGTACCACAGTACCATCTACAAAGCTAAGGACGCCACTTCAGTGTATATTAATATACTTGTAGGGCTATACCCTACAGGTATGATGTTTTATTACAAAGTAAACTAAGTGATTGCAGGTTTTTCAAGAGAAAAAGAATTAAACAATCATATCATTTAGTTTGCAACTTTTTGCCAAATATAGTGGTCGATGAACCTGCATTCACGAAAGTAACGCCCTATGCATAGAATAATACTTACCTACCTATTAATTAGGTATAGAAGTAGATTATGTTAAAATAATGCAGTAATAATCCAGATAGATTAAGCGGTTGGTTAATTTAATATATTACCTATAACTACCGAGTATTACAAAGTTATGTAATTTTCTATTTTTTATTTTATAGTATTCTGTGATACCACAAGATGTGATCTGAATTTTGTGAAATAAAATTCTTATCAATACCTATTTTTGTTTTTTACTAGCTTAAAAATCGATTATTGTTTCCGTATAGTCATCGTATGAAAAACTGCACTTTGAGAAATTTAGTTTCTTGAATATTTTATGTTCTTGACGCGAAAATAAATATTTTAAAACGCGTGGTCAGGCTATTAACGTGAGGTAGACGTAGGTAGGTACCTATAGCTTGGCAAAAGAGAATTAATAGGGGGGGGTGAAGAACGATAAAATAACAAACTTCTCCTTTAAGAGGTATGTTTAAAATCAATGAAAAACCTCACAAGCTTTTTTTCTTAAAACAATAAGGGATAAATATCACGCTTATAATAATACCGAAGTCGGGGTAGGTAGGTACCTAAAAACATAAAAATTGTACGAGATTTCCTATACAGGAATACTGAGATCGACCTATAGCCATAGATACAAGACTTAGTATTTATGTTTCACATGTATTCTCTTCAGGGTTTCCCGTGTATAAAATTTACCCAAAATATAGGGAACATATTTGTATATATAAAAACAACTGTAGGGAATATTTCATAAAGCTGACAATAGTAGTAGTCATAACAAAC
>LGAG01000042.1:283830-304750 GCA_001278395.1 Lerema accius | reverse complement strand
CTGAAAAACGAAGGAGGATAATAGCAACAAGTGTTTAGTTTTATATCTATACCTCGTTTTTTTCCGTCGTGATTCAAAAAGTAAACAATCTTGGTACTACTTTTATTTATTTCATTAATTTAAAAAAAATATTTAGAAGTATACAGCAATTTATTTTAACATTAAATTATTGTTTATTCTTTAACTTTTTTTTTATTTGTGTCTGTCTTATTTTTAAATCGTTAATTACAATAAAAAGACATTGTAAGATTGTTTACTTTTTAAATCACGACGAAACGAGGTATACCTCTCACGTTTCCTCGCCCGATCACACGTTTCGTAACGCATTTACTTAACGTACTGTCAAATCGCCTTTGTAGAGGTACTATGATGAAATATTTTTTTCTTATTCTTATTTTTATTCTTACATACTACATTCATAATTAACTAACCTCTTCAAGCACTTGATAAGTCCGTGTAGTTGCGCGAAGACGACAAGGCGGCGGATGTCGAAGGTGTTTCCGGCGGCGGTGGGGAACCGCTCGCACACCGCACGCAGCGTGGTGCCCTGCTGCAGCGCGCACAGGATCTCCAGGATGTCGCACAGGGACGGCTGAGGAACATGGAACAGGGGAGTGAGCGCTTGTGGCTAAACAACTCAGTGACCTTGTAGGGTTGGCGACTAAGTGATTGCAGATTTTATTAAGAACTAAACGTCGCCTGTGGAAGAGTAATTTAAAAAAATATTAGATTTATCCCAAGGGAACCTATAATCGGGATACAAGCTATCCTATTCCTGGATGCATACTATCTGTGTGCCAAGTTTCAGCTTAATCCGTTCAACGGTTAGAGCGTCAAGGACTTACAAACATCCAAACATGTTTAAAAACTTGTACATTTATAATATTAGTAGGATTAGTAGAATAATCTGATACGTTGAAATAAAAAAATGGACGTACAAACATACATATGCTGGGAGAATATTACCTAATATACACATTTGGGTAAAAACAAGCACAATCTAGTTGTCAACAAAATTCTGCATTTTTAACTTTAACAGACTCTTTTTAAATATACAAAAAATGTACTTATTTAAACACTTATTCTGTAAATAAAAATAATATTTAGTTACTAATAAAGCCAAACAATTTATATAGTTCTGCGTGATTATAAATGAGTACCAAAGCGTTAGAATTAAAACTATTTTATATTACTTTTTATTTCGGATAAATGTTTTATTCCCGAGGAATAACAGGTAAACGTAGCGAGGGTGGGCCATTAGTATATTTTATATATAGTATAGTACATTAAAAAAATGACGTGCATAAGTGTATCTTTGATACCTATATGAATAAATGATTTTGAATTTGAATATACACTATTTTTATTAAATATGTTATTGTTAAACCTAATTTAGTGTTAACCTTAACCACATAGGCATTAAATATATCATACAAATGTTAAATGTTTTACCAATTTAATGGTTTCATCAATAATTAGTGTTAGTTGAGACATCCACCAAGTTAAAATTGGTTAATAAAATGTTAGTAACCGACTCACCTCTCCCAAAAACCTGTTTTAAATTAATTAAGGGCGGTACTAAGCGTAGCGTCAAACGCACGTATCAATAGATTAATTTAAATAATACCTACAATCCTACTATTTATATTAATTCTAGATTTTATTGTTGTTTTAATCAACAGCCATATCATAATTTCAAGGATATTTTGCACTCGATAACGTAAGAAATGGCAGGTATTAATCATAGAAAAAACAATTGACGTGATTTCTACCTAACTATGTATATAGATTTCCTCAACGTACTAAAGATTCTAATAATTTATATCGTTTTAGGAAAAACAGCTGACTAAGGAAAAAAATTAGCCATTAATTTATGAGTATCTGATTGATGGCAACTGTACAATGTAACTTCTACAATGCCTACTTAAACACCTTCATAAAAATGTATCAATTCAGAACACTATAACTTGTCACTCAAAAAAGTCTTTATACATTAAAACTGACGTATTCTCACTGCAATTTGACTCTTATTATTATCAAAACAAAGTGTATTTCGACTACGAATTCAACGTATAATGTAATAAACTGAATAAATTGACACGCGCATGAGACGCCTGCTCAACCTACCCTCAGACAAACCTTATCCTTGGTGTCGGCGCTGGTGTTGATGAACGATAAGCACGCCCTCTGCAGCTCGGGATCGCTAAACAACCGGCTGAGGCCAGGGGTCGCGCGGTACATGTTGCTGAACTTGAGCACCGGGATCAGGGTTACCTGGTTAACCACAAACCATTAAAATTCATAATTTATTCATGTAGAGCAGAGGGTCTTGACCAAAGCCGAACGTTTCTATTTATGAGAATATCCTACAGGCAGTCGCTGAGCTTCTAAAAACATTGATAGGTGAAGTCATCACTTTACGTGTACACTATCGAAATCACTTATATCTTCGTGGATTCCCAATTACAAATCGTGAACCCCTATTTTTTGGTACCCCAAAGTAGACCCCCGTGGACCTCTTGGGGTCCGCCCGGACCATTTTGAGAATCAGTGATACCATTGTGAATCCCATAGGAAATAGTATTATGAATCTCACATAGAGTATCATTATGAATCCCATATATATGTAGCTATGAGGTGTGCATGTAAGGAAGTTTTTCACAATATAAGGAAGTACTCACAACGCCATAATAAACTAGATTCTGTATGCACGATTTCACCAGAGTCTTTTCCACATTGGCATCCACTGAAATCATTGACACGTGATTGTAGCCGTTTATATGTGGAAGGATCTGGAAAAAAGTTATCATTTTTGTAAATTAGGGTCTTAAATTAAGCAATCGAGAAATTTATTTATAAGAATTATTTTTATAAATCCTGCATTAAACAAAAATGCCATATTTAATATAAAAGAACGACTAAGCCCTTTTTAATTTTTACCACTCATTATTTTTCACCAATTGATAGCCGCTCACCTGTCGCGTGGTAAGATCCCAGTTATCTTCCATGTCTATTTCGAAGGGTTCCTCGTCGTCCACGTCGAGGTGCTCCTGGCTCTGCAGGGCTTCGCCCTCGGGCGGGGCGCTCCGGCGGGGCCTGCCGGGCCGCGGGAGCCCCACCGACGCCACCAACACCGGTACATCGAAGTCGTGAACGGGGCTAGGATCGTTCCGCACTTCTAGCACCTTCAAATGCATCACTGTGTCACCCTCTGTGACAAGCATGAAACATTTAAAAAGTTACCAATGTAATATTTGTATTATTTATTTGTATTATTGAATAACAATTTTATATATTGACGAGCTGTTGCCCGCAGCTTTGCTTGCGGATTTTTTTTAAATTGTTGAATTAGGTTTTTTATCACTTTCAACCATGAACCTAAATACGAATTTGCAAATTGCTTGCTTTTTAAATTTGGTTAATTTTCAAGAAACTTTCATCCCCTATTTCCCCCCCTTAAAGTGTGAATTTCCAAAACTCCGTTCTTAATTCTCCCCACTCTTTATAAGAAACCTCTGTGCCAAGTTTCATGCTTCCAGATCTACCCGTTTAGGTTGTAGCGTCTGTCAGTGTATGATGATGATACATGACAGACAATCCCTTAGACCCCTTTTTAAATAACGGAGGGATGATGATATCATATTTGCTATAGCTAAAGTTTACAAGGAGAAGTTCATAAAGTAAATTGATGTACTCTTATTACGTGTTAAAATGTATTAAATTAAAAATACGAAAACAATTTCACATGATGTAATGCTCCAATGACAGACAGTGGACGAGTTTATAAAGTATTCTATAACCTATAGTCAGACAAACCTAATGGTCGAATTTCGAGCGCCGACTTGGTTTCTAGCTAGTGTTATTAAAATAGGATAGGGCCAAGTTAAACTGTTTCTGAAGTTAGTAATGAAAAATTCAATTTCACGAAAATTTAATAATCCTGTCATTAGTTTCGCCATCAGGGCCGAGAAATGTTAACAGACACTATAATGTCGGATGGTCCTTGCGTGACTCGTCGTAACATGCTTTGCGTGACCCGTCTCCGATACAGTAACCTTTGCTATGGATTTCGACAGGCATTTGACATAATTATGACCTGCAACTATTATGAATGACCAATAGGGGCATTAATATACGCGCACGATAGTGGACGCTATTCAGGAAAGATACCACAAATCTTCATTCGTGAGTGACTTACAGCATACCAGACATCTAATAGTGTTTTGTATATTAAATTATTATTAATCGACTGCGCTGTGAGAGTACCCAAGCGACTACCTTGAAAAAATATACGTCAAATGGACGAGCAAATTGCCGGTACAATTACATCGTTTCAAGTGGACGTCATTCGACTTACATACGTCATTGGTAATTGGTAAGTTGATTAATCGGTCATTCAATTCGATTAGCTAATTGTAGTGACCGGCGAGTTAGTTCGCTGCACAGACATTTCTGATGTTCCCTGCCACATTTGCCTGAATTATTAATATAAATCCAAGGACCTTACTTTCAAATTAAAGGCAAATAGAAAGAACGTGTGGTTAAGACAATAGGACTGAAGTAAAAGTTCTTAAAGAGCAGTAAAAGTAACCAAGTATCTAATAACTAACTTATTTAGCTTTTTTAAACTTCTGTTGCCTTGCCTGTCAATACATTTCGTAACCCCAAGTCAAGCGTGCGTAAAGAAATTTTACTTCTAAAATTGTTACATAAGCGGTCAGCTTTTATTAGTCCCCCTAATTAACTATTAAGTAAATCATATGCATAAATGTTAGACAAGTTTCAGTAAACTCACCGACTAGAGTAGCCTTCCTGTATGTGTTCAGGTCGTGCAGCAAATGGGCCAGCAAGGTGGGCAGCTTGCTGGATCCATTCGACACAAACCGAGTTTCCTCCTCCATTATAGTCTGTGTACATATATGAATAGGTAAGTTTATCAGTTTGAACAGGATTTGATACCTTTTTTTGTCAGATACCTTAACTATTAAACTTAGTACTTTAATTAATACACAGGTTGAAATTAGAAAGCAAGGTTAATTTCGGTAATTCGATGGGGTTCTGTTATTGGCGGAATTGCACGATTAGTGCTTCAATAAAGAGGCATTAGAAACAAACAGTTTTTCCCTTTTGTAGTTATAGCCTAAGAAACTGTTAAAACTGTTACACACTCATTCAGGTTGAATAAAATGTTTAAATTCGAGGAGATGGTCCAAACACGATTAGAACTTTAACAAGCTAAAGTTTCGTGATAAGGGATTAAAATCATACAGTGATAAACTTGTACAGATAGCGCGATAAAATAAAATATATACGTCATAACTACGTCGGTATTCCGCCCACGTGTGATAAGCAATGCTACATAAACAGAGTTATTGCCTGTTTTCCAAAGTTAGTGATTACCATCTAAAACATTATCGCCACTTACCATCAAGTGAGATAGCAGCCAAGCACTGACTTTAAAAGAAAAAGCCTATAATAGTGTTGACTCACCAGATGTTCGCCAAGTTTCTTGACGACAGGCTCATACTGTACTGTCTTCGACCAGCTGTCGCACACAAAGCACAGGTTAAACACATATGCGTTGCGTTCATACCGGGAGTTGTCTATCCGGATTGGGTAGCCCAAAATCTTGTGTCCGAGAGCATTACTGCACATACAAACCAATATTAAATTGTGTAAAATAGTATTCAAGACATGCTTTTTAATTTGCTGTTTATCAGAGAAAATTACATAATTCATACAGTTATTATTAAAGTACTGAAGTTATATTTGGTGCAGAAATATTTACTAAATGATCTCTTAATAATATAGTCAGCAAAATGGTAAATATGAGTGCAGTATTATAATATTTTTACAGTTGATGCATTCCATCTTTTCAAGTTGTGGTATCTATAGTAAAAATTGCTTTTAAATTGTCTTATTATGTTGGTTTTAAAAACTTACATTGTCATAGTGCATTTCTGAATCTGAGGTTTAGGTATGATGTACGCGCTTATGGAATCAAATACTTCTTTAGAAATGTAGTCCTCTGGAAACTGAAAACAAAATATTTCTTTACAACACAAGTATTCCCAACCCACTTCTTGTCACTGGTATATCAGACAATGCAATTTACACTACGGTTAAATTATGTGGATTTAGAATCTAATGATAACCTATATATTGAAATCTGTCTAGGCATTTAGTCTCTAGAGCATGCTAAGGAAATGGACAAACATACATGCTCAAAAATACCCTCATGCACTCAGTTAAAAATTAATAGATGTAGGATAGGTTTAGTAAGTGAGGAAACTAAGTGGGAAAATAAATCACTACAAATGTTACCCTAACAATCTTTTCCTGTTTCAAAATGCCACATGTCTGTTATAAGAGTAAACTTTCAAACTTAATTTGAAGGATGTAAAGTAGAATTACACTGACAAAAATATTAACATCCCTCTGATAAAAAAAATGAGAGAAAGTTCAATAAAAATTTACAGTTTAAGTACAACTCACCTGGCATGAAATTTTTGGACCAGCTACAGGATGGAATTCACCAAGAAAAATGCACCGAATAGGGCCCTCCCGGCCGCATCCTTCATAGTAGCGAGTTTCCATTTCTCCAGAAGTTAAACTGCAGTTAGAATCCAAATCTACACTACATCTATACTCATGTTGCAGGACCGCTTCCAAAGCTTGTTCTACTTGCTGAACTTGCATTAGTTTTCAAATTAAACAACTCAATAAACACAATATAAACAAAACAAAACCTCCTATGCTTTAAAGGTAATTTTAAACAGGACACCAATGATCGCGTGACATTCTAAAGCGCATTTCCGAGAATTTATCAACAAAATAATCATCCAGTCATCAATCTTTTCCAGGAATCAAAAAGTATGAACTATTGAGGTATTGACTAATTGTGACAGTGACAGTAACGACACTTGACGTTGTCGTCCTGACATTTGATATTTCGGACATCATAGACTCGAATGTAGTGTAGCATAGACTCGGAGTGTAGAGTACTGAATGTTATAATAGTGACTCTTCTGTGGATTGGTGGCTTCGAGAAGGAGAAGCTGAGCAAATTAAAAATGAACAGCACGACAGAATTACACGCTTCTTATATATAAATATGTGCCAAGTTATTTAATTATGTTTTTTAAACTGCCTAGAACAAACAGGTAGGTACCAAAAATTTGTTATCAGATCTTGGACTGATCGCAGGCTACGGACGACATCTTTGATAGCTATACGTATTTGGTTAAAAGGTTGTAACTTCTCACTAGGTGGCGGTATTGGTATTATTTATAGCACAATTATTAATGGCACTAGTTTAACGCGGCGGTAATTTATTTTGATTTTGGTCAGTAAAATTGATGACATTGGCAGTAAAGTTTGGGCAATTAAAGTAAATAATTGAAAACGATCAGTAATAAATACATTTTTCGGCAGTAAAATAATTAAATGGGCAGTTAATAGTGGGCAGTTATAAAGTTGCAATTGGTCGGTAACTTGTGAGCAGCAACCTGAGGGCAGTAACTCGTAGCGTTAAAATAAAGATTTAATAGGGCAAACGAAATTTAAACCTAACCCTTACCTAACACACCTTCACATTTTAGTGTTCGTCGTCAAATAACGCGTTTTTTACTTAACTTTTTGGTATGCACATTTTATACGTTTTACTGCCCATTTAATTGAAGTCTACACGATTATCATTATTGTATAATTGGATTATGTCACAGATGTCGTCGGAAAGCCGCTGACGCGGGTTTTCTCCTTCCGAACGAATAAAATCATACCAACCTAACCTAACCCAACCAAAGACCATTAAAAATGAGATTTTTGTCAAATTCTTTTCATTATTTAAAAATATTAATTTAACTGCCCACATTAACTGCTTATAATAACTGCCCAATGTAACTGGCCAATTTGTTTTAAATTACTGCTCATGTATTACTGCCCAATTACTTATTGAACTGCTCCTTTTATGATAAAATTACCGCCACCTTGTATTTTTAGTACTGCTCATGTTTTACTGCTACACTTTTTATTTTACTGCCCAAAAAATATTTTACTGCCCATCTCATTATTTCCACTGCTCAATGTAATTGCCGGGATTTTTAGGTTACTGACCACTTTAATTAGTGCCATTATTAATTAAGGCATTCATCTGAGGCATTTACATAACGAGTTATGGAGCTTATTAGAATGCGCTTGGACGGCAAAGTTTGTTGTTAGAAAATAATGTTTCTAACATTGATTTTTCAAAAAAATCTAAAAAATAAAAACAGTCAACACAACAATAATCACAATTTCATTAGCTACCTAACTGTTCCACTGATGGGTCCGGGATTCTCTCACAGTGTGAGGGGTAGGTACCTATAGGGCATAGCCCACCACATTCGTCAAGTGGGGATTGGCAGACTTCACACTCCTCTGAAATCTTTATAGAACTTTCAGGCGTGCTAGACCAACGTTAAAACCCGTTAGGCAATCATAAGACTGCTTTTAATAATAAATAAAAATAATATTACACGTTATTTAAAAAAAAATATGCGTAATATTTATTGTAATTTTATTTTTATTTCATAAGTCGAATCGGAAGTAACTACATCGCAAATTACTTACTACCTACCTACCTACCTAATTACCTGCTTAATAAATAAAACGGGTTACTATTAAACTATTTTAGTACGAACTAAACTTTACGTCGTGACCCGAAAGCGTGCCGAATAAATGTAATATAAGAGAACGGCCCCGTCCCGTAGGAATAAGGTCGTATTTCAGCTTCGTTAGTGCTACGCGTCGTGCACAGGTTAGTTTAACACTATATAGCCTTAGACCAAAAAATATATAAAATATACACTCAGCCTTCAGAACATAAAAGCATAGTCGAAAAATATAACATAAATTACTAATGATAACGCTTTCTGGTACATTGCTCGGCAGGCCGTGCTCTGTGACGGTATGCCATATTTAAAAAAAGTTAAAGATTGCAAAATCGAACATAAAATTTTACCAATAAAAAAATTAATGAAGTACATAATTCTAAATAGCTCAAGAATATTATTTCAGGCCACTTCATATAGTTTTAAAATTTATTCAGAAAAAACAATTTTGTAAAAGTAAAAATACATATTAAATGTTCCAAATTCAAACTCCCCCCTCAAAAATTTACCAGAATTTGAAAAACTACTTACTTAAATCTGAAATGGATCTAGGTCGGGAGCATTTTCGTAGGCATAATATTTTTTAACGACTTCAAGTCGAACTACTGCCTGATAAATCTTATAATAGGCTTCAATTAGCTTTTATGGACACTGGACAGCCTCACCGAATATTGAGAAGAAGACGCGCGTGGAGGAGGTCAACAGTATAGCTCAGACCAAAAAATATACAGACTCCGCCCTCAGAATAAAAAAGCGTAGTCGAAAAAAAACCATAACGTAAATGACAAATTATTTCGTTTACCTGTGCTTTGCTCGGCAGTCCGTGCTCGGTGACGTAGGACAGATTGTAAAAAAAAGAAAAAGTTGACCACACTCTTTTTTGTTTTTTTTTTCTGTTTATTTTTTTGTTTACCTATACATATACTTTTAGGTCTGACCAGTAAAGCTGTTTCAAACCGATTTTTTTTTAATGAAACCTTAATTTTTTTTGTGTATTTACCCTACATGCGAATTGAGGATGAACCATTTCACGTTTAACCCAGGGCACCGAGACAAGCCTACGACATTACACAAATAAAAAAAATTGTAGCCAAATCTGCTTGTTTAGTATATTATTCTACTAATTATGCATACATAATGAATATACATACATATTTTATTAATGCGAACAATGTGCTTGCATCTCCTTGGAAAGTTTGAGTAAGTCAGGTTTATAGGTATTTAAATGAAAATACCTATTATTGCGCCTTCCGTAGATAATTGTGTCAGCGCCGCACTTAAGGACCCAAAGAGCCACTTTTTCCGACCACTGGTATAAGGTCTCGTGTCAAAAACATGATGGATCTATTAAAACAAGGTTTTGGTTTAAAGACGCTTTGGTAGAGTCGCGGCTCAACCCACCCCTGTTGGCTCAGTGCTTTAAAATTTGAAAAAAAAATCACAGTACAGATAATCAATTTTAAAGGAAAACTATTATTAAATGTCTGGTTTACCAGGTATACGAGAGTATTAAACGGAACTTTATATTGCTTCTTGCCTGACACACACTTGAATAGCAGTTTCAACTACTGGTTTGGAATACGATCACTAATAGTTATTCTATTAATGTCGAAAGGTTTGAATTACCTGCGTCAATTCGTAAAGGTTAAGGTTAAAATGTAGGTAAGAAACCGACAAGGCTCCTGTGGTATTATTGGAACCTGTAATTGTCTAAATTAATTTAATTGCAAGTTTATTCGGTGGCATCGTTAGACGGTTAGTTGCCGCACCGCGCACCTATTGAATTATGTGTGGGACGAGAGTTCAGGCGGATTACTGCCAGTAGTTATTTTAAGGCCTAACGCTCATTTAATTCGCTTTGTCACTGCTGAAATATTAGTGCGGAATAGAAAATAGCCCTGTAATAGTACTTATTAATACGCCCCTCCTACGCATATTATTGTGCATACATGCTTCTATTTCTGGATTACAATATTATACGTGGGAAGGGTTGTAATTGCTCAAAGAGATGTTATTTGCCCTTTATGCAGCGACGGCGGGCGGCGCGTAGCAACCGTAGCGCGTAGCAAGCGCTCTACACACACTGTAACACTCTCGCATTGATATCCAAATAACAAAATGAACAATTTAACTAACCTGTTTTTCCCATTATGCAGTGATGACTACAACCTATGACCACTTTTCACTTCTAGTCTTAAAGTCTGCAGTAGTGTTTAAGATTAAAAGTAGGTATGGAAAACACTCGTTTAATAACATATTTTTAAAAATTTATTTCTAAGGAAGTAATTAAATATTTAAATCATTTTTATATTCTACAAATTTTAAATTGAAGCTGACCTTTTTTTTAAAATGCTGTAAGTATACTCAGAATGCAGAACTTATTGTATATTTTAATTTAAATTGTGTCAACAAATCACTATTATTAGTTAATGTTGTGAGGAAACCTTTGTTTTCCCCGACAGAACCGCTTAACTTTAGTTTTGTCTCATAATCTATGTAGATACATTTAATTTGGACCTTTCTATTAGATGAGAAGCTAAAGTGAACCTTGTGATTTCGGTATAAGAGTGTTGGGGCTAGCAAGTTGAACACAGAACACATCTTACTCGTAGAAACACATTGACCTAGTAGGCAGGTGACAGTTTGAATCTGCCCGTGAACCGGGAAGTATGGCTCAAGGTTAAAGTGACGCATGCGTGTTTAGAAGCTTTACATCCAGTGTGACTTTGTTAAGGCGTCGTTTCCGCCGCTTCCTACTTTTCACTGTCCGCCAATATACATAATTGATAAATTAAATAAGGGTATGTTCTTACTATAAGGTCTCTCAGGTTAAGCCTAAATATTAGGTATACTATTTACATTTTACAGGCATTTACGTTTTATAGTTAAATTGTGTAAAAGTTTAGATTTTTTCATTGCATTTATTTAGTCTGTACGTCTTCAGAAGGTATAAAAGTGTGATTACCCAGAGCGCGTGACTCAATTAACGTTAGCTAGTTTCCTAATCTTGCGACAGGACGGCCGAGCAAAGTCACAGCAGGCGCCAGCCGCCCTCGGCCGCCTCAGATTTCAATCCGAAACGCGGTTACCGAATAATGATAGACTTTCTTTTTCCTCACGGCGTGAACTATGAAAACATAACCTTACTTATTTTTGTCAAAACAAGACGTTAATTATCGTCACATAGGAGTTAAAGTGCGGTTATTATGAGTTCAAACTTCAGACTTTCGTACTTCCGCCAAAGTAAATTCAAAAATGCCGGGACCAGCTGTTCCGTTTCCGAGGCCAGCTCATCGACTCCAGACGAAATATACACGTAAGTATTATCATTAGTGTTACGAGTGGTTGATTATGCGTTAATTAGTGTAATTAAAAGCATTTGTTGTATGTTAGAGTAGAGTAAATCGATATATCAGCTGTCGGCCTTCGCAGCGTCCTTGAGTGAGCTGGCCAATTTGAACAATTATTTACTCTCGCAACCCGCACTCGCAACTGTCTCTGGTTTGCGGTTGGTTCAGTCCAAGGTCAATGTCGTGTGCCGTCTGGGTGTGTGACGAATATTTACCTTGTTCTTGAATAGATATCCATACTCATCAGATCTGTCGTTGGATGGGGAAATAGTTTTGTGTATCGAAAACAGTATCCCAGTATTCGAAGTCAAATTTTCTGTTTGTATTTCAATTAGTACGGTATAACGTTTAACGGTTTTAAATTCTAAAGGTATTAAATTCTTAATAGGTTTTAAATTCTAAAGGTATTAAATTCTTAATAGGTTTTAAATTCTAAGTATCCGATGTACATAATCAAGTCGTATATGTAAGTACCTACATATATCCCGATAAGCTCTTAATTTTCTTAGTAGTTATCTTTATATATTTTAAACCGTTGTGTACCTACGTGTGTTAGTCATTGAATCCATTCTAGATGGCATCACCATCATAACATTTTTTTTGTGTGGTAGATGGCTCTGCTTAAACTCGTCATTTATTTGATGTACCCAGTACCCACGTATTTTTCAACCAGATAGTGGTGGTCAAATTCTTTGTCTTTTGCCGTTCCGAAAAGACGCCATATTATAGAGAAGAAACAACGTAAACGAAATCTTTCCCACATCTTAAAAAATATTTAGGTATACTACAACTCCACAAAGTATAGGAGTTCTACGTTAGATCCAAAGGAAAAAAAATTAAAGAACTTTTAACAGTTTAAATTACACCAATTTTACAAATAAATTGCTGCACCCTACGAAGGCGGCGTGAGAATGAACCCAGGTGGTGCATATTTCTAGATAATGGAAATTATTTAATTTCCAGTATTTCGATTTCAGTTATTGAAATGCCGTCGAAGGAAAAAATAAATAGCAGAACAAAGTCTGTCTATATAGTCAGCCAGTTGTCATTATTGTCATATAACTTACATACCACAGAGCAAGGAATGTATCTGTATGTACGCATACAGATGTAATGTATCTGTATGCGTACATACAGATACATACAGTTTTTTACATATAGTTAAATATAATACTTTTAATAGTTATACATATAACATATAAATGTATATATATCTATAGTTTATATATATTCGCCAGACTGTCTACGGCAACCGGCCGGCTCAGAATAACAAATGAAAACCATATTACGTTAATGAACTCATAATATTATGATAATTCGTAAACACAGATTTTTAGCATGGCTACAGATATTGCTTATGTATTTTGACCAACACTAGATTTGGGCAACTTGTATATTTATGAGTTTCCGATAAGTCTAGAATTTAAATTGACCTTCGGTCGGTTTGACAGTTCCTAATACCTACTATAACCATAATAGTGGGCACTGATTGCTATGCTGAGTTGCTATGTTGTCTTGGTCAGGGGTGGGTTAGTTGACCAATTTCGCTCTCTTCTGTAGATTGACCGGTATTATATTTATTTTATCAACTGACAGGGAAAAGAAATTACTATAGCAAAATAGCACTTTAAAGCGTTGTTTTATGGAAGCCTCCTTAAATATTTATTCGATTTTGTTTTTAAGTATTTGTTTTTAAAGCGGCAACAAAAAAGGTACCTACATCTATTATAAGAAACTCATCTTGAGATACAGCGTGGTGAAAGACGGACAGACTGACAGACAGCGAAGTCTTAGTAATAAGAACCCTTACCTACTCTTTGCGTACTAAACCTAACTAACATAGGTAACTTAAAGTAAGTACCCTGAAAAAAAAATTGCTCTAAAAATGTAGTCATGGTGGAGACAACTTAAAAAGTATATTATTATGTTGTCAGAATTTCAAATTCGATTTCAAATTCATAGTTTTACCGGTCAAGGCTGTGCTCCACTCAAGCTTATATGTATACTATTTGTGTCTTTTTTATATAAGTATATAGGTACTGCTCAAGGTCGTACAGTTTTTTTCTTTTTGATTTACAATGCCTAAGAAGAGGACTTTTGAACTTTTGTTCATAAAAAAAATTTCAATTACTCACATATTTCCATACTAAATTGAAAACTACGAAAAAATATGACATGAGATCTTAGAAAAGTCGATTTCACATTGCTTGTTGGCTATTTTTTTTATCAATAGTCGCCACAGAACCAACAGTTTCTACCTTTTTAAATTGATTTGAAAATAATAAGGACAATAAAGAAAAATGTATAAGGGAGACACCGACAGGAAACAGGATACAACCCAGTGGACCGTAAATTAAACGTATTGGAACAGTTACGGGGAAAGAAAAATACTACACTATCGGCAAATGTGTAAATACGCCGCAGGTCAGGTGGACCTACAGCCTTTTTACCAGCCCTTCAGGCTATTAAAAAATCGAATTGCCCAGTGTTTTGGATATTCGACAAGATTTTCATCCGGGTAACAGTATTATGCTTTTCTATTTGCCATTAAAAGGCAACATAGAGGCTCCTTGGAAAGTAACTATTCAAGGATTATCATTTGTCAGCAAGATGTACCTACGCGATCGTTGTTTATTGTCTTTGATGTTAATACTGTCTATTCCGCTCTATCAATCTTCAGCTGTATCGATTCCCTTTTTAAAATTAGGTTTAAAGTTATGATAATAAGTTAATGGCCATGTAGAGTCCTATGTTATACTCGTAGATATACATCATTTTCTGAGATACAAAAAAGAGTCACTCTTCTGTTAAATGAATGAAAATAGTTTTATTTGAATTTAAGGAGGTTAGTTAAATAATAAATCACATTGGATTGGCTGAAAAAATCATCACTAGAGTCTTATTAATTAGAAATTTAAAAATATCAGCTCTTCTACAAATGATTAACGGATGATTGTGTAGCTGTAGATGTGAAGTTTTTCCGATTATCTTGACTGTAGACGGAGTTGGCGATGATCACAACGATTGACAGTCGTGGCCAATTGTGAAGAGAGGCCAGGGTGAATTTCAACAAAAGGCTTTTTATTATCATTTCGGTGGGATTTTTCTATTTTAACTCTACCTGCATATTTTTAGTGGCAAATAAATATTTAGCCTTTTTGGTAATATTGTATGTGCGCGGCCATCCAATATGATCAAAACTAACATAAATATTTATGGTTAAATTTTTAAGAGTCCACTGAAATGAAAAGTATCCACCGAAATTATAATAATTTCCATCGAAATGATAAAAATGTCCACCGAAGTGATAAAAATGACCACTGGAATGATAGTTATTACAATTGTTAAAACAATGTCAACACTACTCACACAAAACAGTACTTTCGGCCAATCTGAATACACAATTAAAAAATAAAATAAATGAATTTCGCACGATTTATAACGGCCATCGAAATGAAAAGTTTAAAGCAAAAAAATTGACCCCATATCACTGAAATGATATACTTACTTTTATTGGCGGGAATCAAAAGACTTAGTGGACGATATCTATGCATCGAGAGCTCGAGCCGGATTGATCCGAAGTGAGGAAAGGTAAGAGGAGCGCAACAACGCAATATTGTAGGTACTATTGTACTAAAACTTACTGTCCTCTGAAATGATAACTTTTTTCAGGACAAAAGTTGACTGCCAGTCAAATGGATTAAAAAGAAGATAAATAACCAAAAATAGTTTTTGTTGATAGATTATATTATAATTTAACGATACCAAAATCGATTTAAATCCAAATAATGAATATATTTGCAGGAGAAGGTATTTTATGAGCGGAAATGGGTTCAGGACAGGCCATCGTGATGATAAAATGACACTTTAACTTTTTTTTTTTCAGTGTAATAGAGGCTATAACTGAATGACTTTAATTGCCAAGGTAGAGAGGTACTTACTTTATTAAGAAAAAATATAAAAAATCAAAAACTCGTACATTGCACTACCGTTTTCAGGTTTGCCGTGTATTTTTTGTGCTTGTGCAATTCACCCGCCAGAAGGTAGAAATAGTTGTATATATCTGCTACACGTGCAGTACCACGTTACTGAAAAACTATAAGATATGGAATTATTCATAGCAACCGTTTGAAAGGCTGCGTTATTGAAATAAACAAATTATTTTCTACTTCGCTGACTATAAAAATAGATATTATATTTAAAGCGTCCCTTTTTGTCTACACTGTAGCGGGCATTGGCAACACCGTTATTTTATTGGTGTGGATAAAATAAATAAATTGATTTTCGACCTTTTTCTATTCTTATTTAAAATTTTGGAGAAAGACATCCGCTTACGTGAAGGCAGATGCTTTCCGGTGAATGAGGCGAATGTCAAGAAAGAGCTTATTAATTCTGATTGTTGCTTCAAATACTTTTTATACGAAAATGTATTTGTTGCCGCCGAATTTGTGAATATAATCGGTGGACCCGGCTCGAGGTGCCGACGCGTTTAATGCATAAGCGATTTTCGACAATTTACTTTACAATTCAAATATCCCGTCCGTCTCTCCTCTTCTGCGGGGTGACAAAAAAACGAATAAAAAGCCGTGTAAGTCTCCGGCGTTACAGATTCCCCAATCATATTACAAATAGCGGGTTGTGTTCACGGGGATATTATTGACTTTATTTAACGTGGGATTTTTCTAGACGTTTAGGGATTTTTGTGATATAATTGGTATTAACCGGAGATAGTGTGTGTGTTTCGGTATCTCTAGAGCATGATGCAGATGCCGGTAATGTTCGTGTCGCGAGGTACCTCGATGCACGGCTGGCGTAACGCTAGGTGAGAACTTGCCTTTACTGTTTCGCCCTTAGTGTTGACACCCTCATAAATCCCTCATTATCTAACCGCATTTCCTAAGAGCACTACGAAATTGCAGAGACGTTGGAAAAAAAACTCCCTTGCAAATCTTTAAAAATATATATATTTTTTTAATCTTTGCGAAACTGGATACAGAACTATCAATCAACTATTTCAATGCCTTGGTGATTATTAAATTAAACTACAGTCTACACTGTAGACTCTACAGTATAGAAACCCTTGTTATCAAGTTACGCTTTTATGCGTTTGTTGACAACCCTACACTTTACTACAGTAACAGGCGGATAGCCGGTAACGATAGTAGTACCTACTTACTAATAGTACGCACTAGTTGGTACACTTGCAGAAATTACAAATAATGACCAATACAGCGACATTGACATGAGGTGCTGACAGTTGGTCGATATACCCACATTAAACCATTAGCATGTAACCATTCTTTGTGCTAAGATTTATTTTGGATACCTAAAATATGGTCCTTGTAATAAAAAAGAAGGAAGTATTAATACAGTATATATGAGGTAATAAGATAGATAATATGTAATCTAAATTCTTGGACATCCCCAAAGGAGAGCAGTAGGGACAGCTCTGTGAGTCTGTGTGAAGAGTTGAACATTACAGTGAGTTTTAACTATGAATAAATAATAAATAAATAACGCTATACATTCATAGCAGATTCCCTGTGTGGTGTCATAGACAACACAGAATCACACAAACTTACACCTAGACCTAAAAAAGAAATTCATCATTTAAATTTTGGACCTGCTGAGAATCGAACCCAGACCCCTATGAATGGCGATACGGCGTCAACGAAAGGTTCTGCTTAAGATGCCATCAATGCCAAAATTTTACATTAAACGTGTGTTATACATTAACTTTGCTTCTTTTCATAATTCATTTTATTGTAGTAGGTACTTAGCAATTTTGTATTCTTTTCATAATAACGAAATAGAAGCGTGAATAATCAATTAACAAACAACCGAAACAAACAAAATACGCAACAGTTTGGCAACGACGTCGTATTCAACGTGGAAGAAGCCAGATAAAGTATGAACACGGTAACAGAACAACTCCAATTGTGATTTACGTCAGGTACCTACGTAAAGCTATTGTGGTTCGTGAGAGGTGGCTCAATGTTACCATAGGTCACGTGGAAAACAAAAAGAATTCATACAATCACTCGTTTTTTAGCGAACTTACAAAAAGCGAGAAAAAATTTCAAGAGAACCCTTTGAAAGAACTTGTGCAATATTCTTTTGATTTGTCCATAAACATCAAAAATTTTGTTACGAAGGTATTGTTTTTCTAAAAGTGACGGAATTTAATTACTTCTACTTACGAAATAAATTATGGAATTTATTTAATCTACAATAAAACGTATATAAAAACGTATCCGATCCTACAACAGACTTTTTCGTTTCATATCGTACGTGCGCGGTAAAATTTGTTTAAAAGAAAATATTAAAAGAATCCATCAGGTACCTACAAAGTACGGATGGTGTTTTTGAATGAAAAGATCAATAAATAAAAATGCAGAGATCTGGAAAACGACGTCCCAACAAAAGTTATTCGGTATGGTCAGTCCTCACTAACTGGTTGGAATATAAATTAACACGTTTCAAAACAACGCCTGCTGGGTTTGATACTTAATATAATATTTCAACACCAAAATATTTATGATCCAGGTAACAGTTTTAAAAACCGTCCTATAGATAGGTACTTATAATAAACGCTAACGCTAACACACTCATACTCAGTAGTATTTCCTGTGTCGCGGGTGCATGGACAACACAAATAACACATCACTAATACCCATGACCCGAGAACAAACATTTATCCGTCACACAAATATCTGCCCCGGCCGGGAATCGAACCCGGGACCCCTTGCTTCGCAGACAGGGTCACTACCAACTAGGTTACGTGGTCGTCGAATAATGTACTTAGACCCGGAGTTTTATTAGCACATTCCGAAGTATACACGAGTATTACCTACATCTCAATATGTGGATCAGTCAGAGAGAAATTGGGGCACACTATTATTAAGTTTTGGCTCGGGAAACTTTCCACAAGCTTCACAAAGTTAGGGTAAATATTCGTGTGTAAAGCTTAGCGGTGTCGTAATTATATAAACGAAGGCGTTGTAATTTAGGTACTTTGTATTTATAAGCCACTATTATTGTGACATAAATTAGTTACAATTAAAATTTATGTGATCTTATTGTTGTATATACTGTAGTAAAATAGATATTATACTTCTACCATTGTAATTCAGGCGACTTTTCAGGGTTTCTAATACGTAGTTTAACACCAAATTATTCCAATTATAGTCTTAAATCATATTTGTAATATTTTTTTATCGAAATCAACCGTACTATTTAAGCATACAGTGACATACACATATACTCTATGATTTCATGATGAGATTACAAACAAAACTTTAAACTGTAACTGATCCAATTATGATACTAAACCAATACACCTTAAAATGTTTATTAAATTCAGCTCGGTATCGGCTCACGCTAGGTTTTTATAATAGCTAAAACTTTAAGCTTTTTAAAGGATTAGAACTGTGAAGGGAAAATAAATGTGTTGTTTATTTCAGTTTCAGGGAGGAGGATGAAGTTCCGGTGCCGCTGGTGCGCAGCAGACCAGGTAAATATATTTTTTATTATTTGGCGACTCTGACACTGACCCTGATATTTTCTCGAGGTATTGCGTCCTGAATTTTGATCACGTTTTTGCACGTAAGTCGGTTATATTTAGATTGCGTTATTCAGTGACGTTTTCGTATTAAGTTTGCAGATTTTTTTACTTATTTAGCCTCGGTACCTACTTATAATGGTGTTCGAAGTAGCCCCTTGCTTCTTGTTGAAATAATTACGTAAGGCTCCCTCTTTAAAACATCGTTGGCCCTTGTATAATGACAACCCCGTTAAATAACGACGTGAATGGTTTAGAAAAGCTCTTACATAGAATAAATTCCTAGGTTATACCTAAACCTAACCTAATTATAGTTTTATAGATTTATTTCAATTGCATAAAATAAACCACGATATTTGATTAATATTTTTAAGCTCGGACCTCCCTAGGCTTTTACCTAAAAGCTCTTTATAGTCTCTGTACTAATACTAAGGTAGGAAATAGTTCGTGTGCGCGAATCGTGAGCAAACTAGCAGATACCGTGTATTGGTCGTTTACTGCGGCTTCCGAGTTCAAGCACCGGTAGCTCACAAAAACAACGACATGACTTATAGTGCCGTGGAATGATCCGTGCGCCTCCTACTGCCCTTGTTACGCACTTACAGCGAAACAGTGCACCAGCTGCAGCTATACACGGTTTATAATTATTTACCGAACACCTTTTAGAAATTACATAATAAGTGAAATGAAGAATGCGTAAATACTATTTGAGTTAAGAATTCGACTAAAGAATACCTGAAAAGCCTATATTAATTAATTTATTTTATACCGTCAACAAATAAAATTGTAGACGTAGAAGCGATTTCAGAAAACTCCACAAAAGTAAAGAGTTATTATAGACTGATGCTGTTCCAAAAACAAGTTGCTACGTATCCCATTAATGAAAATGCATTCTCAGAATCAATGCTACTGGGCGTCAGCGCGAACAAAAATCGATGTCTAATTCCTTTGCACTACAACTAGAACCTTTCTCTCCCGTCACACTGTGAGAGAAGACCCGAGCCCAGCAGTGAGACAGTTATGGGTTGCGATGATAATGATGATAAATAGAGCCTTTAGAATTCTAGCACTTACGTAAAAATAACATTAATATGCCCGAAGAGACCTCTCTAATGTATCAATAACGATTGCTCCTCAATCCCAGCAACCTTGCGAGACACCGTCCGATTTCTACTTCCCAATGAATCTTGTAGTTCCCCCAGGATCTTGGGTGGATTCTCGGCAATGCAATTCCTGATCGCGTGGTAGAACTCTGCTTTTTGTACACGAAAGAAGTATTATTATTTGTTCTGTGTTTTTGTTCTACTTCTATGTTCTAGCTTTTTTTCTTTAAAAATTACATAATATAACAAAATAAG
>LGAG01000042.1:265634-277853 GCA_001278395.1 Lerema accius | reverse complement strand
CCTTTCAATTTTGGGAACATCCTACAAGTAACACTCGCTGAGTTGTTTAAAATATTGAAAGTTCAAGTCAAGCCCACATTTTAGTCTTACACTATCGAAATCAGTTATATTTTCGAGGACCCCCATTTTTTCGTCATCCCAACGTAGACCCCCTTCTAGTCTCCCAAGAACCTCTGGACCACTTCGGGGATCAGTAATTTAAAAGCTCAAAGCTTTACCTACTGTACAGTCGTAAGCAATAATATCTGTACCCCCCCTGGCGTCATAAATATCTGACCCCTACGGCGTCATAAATATATGACCCCCCCATAAAACACTCACTTCCTGTTGTCCTGTACAGGAGCTCGATTGTACTACGTTGTTTACATTGCGTTCCTAATATACCTAATAGACGAAGATATCCAAAACTCTGGAACTTACTTATTACTGGTTGCAATGAATTACCGCACACCATGCTAAATCTCCTCTTAAGAGACCTTAAAATAAAGCCAAATATTCCGAGATCTCTAACACAACCAATCCGTCTCATGAAGAGTGAAATGAATTCATCGAGAAGGCGAGATTTATTTCATTGAATTGACACAGTAGTTCTTCGGTAGACGCATAAGACGTAAAGCTAGTAACCAAGGTTTCGTCAATATTTTGATACTTCCATAACATTAAGGCACAGCATCTTTACTCCGGACGCCTCAATAAGACATCAACGATCTAGTATGTGTACTCTGAACAAGAAGTGTGAAGTGGATTTATGGATACATGCGTTAAACATATTGTGTTACTTTAACCTAACATTGGCTTTTTCTCAAGTTATCACAATGACGTAGAATCTAAGCTATTTTAAATAAGAGAGTGTTTAACAGATAACTTCACAATACACCACCTATTTATGTATATTTACATGGTATTTATTGTATGCTTAATTAGGCTTTATGCTAGTGTTATTATGATACCAAACGTCGCACTGTTAATGACGTTGTAAAAATCAACATAAAAAAGAGTATCGGGAGTTATTTTTTTCTGGCTTTCTTCCTCCCGGCCCACACTAGCTTACATAGGCTTAAGTATAATATATTTTGTCATTTATAAATCTGATAATATAGGTATTGTCTATCGAGACTTTAGGAAGTTATATTGTAGCGATGTACTTATTTTTTTTTTATTTTTTTTATGTTATTCAAATTGTACATTTTGACGTTTGTTATGTGAGCTATTAGTTCATTTAATTTCTTTTTATAAGTATGGAACTAATAAGTAGTTCAACACTAATGCAAAACTGGTAATTAACCTGTAAAGCGTACCTAAGTTAAAATGTAAGCGTAAGCGTAAGTTTGAAACTATAAAATAAATAAATGAAAATACAAATGTCAAAATGCTGAGATATAGTACTTACTGTGCAACAAACTTTAGCCACACTCGCTATTCTATTCCCCTTTGCTAAGTGCATAATTCATTTTCTTGGGAATGCATTATACAATTTCCGCGTTATGGTGTCGTTTACCTCAATCCGCGTGCAATGTATTTTGCTGCAACAGGTGCAAGTGGACAGTGCAGTATAAAAACTTAGCTTTGCGCTACGATGATTCCAGTCTTTAGCGGGGATTACAGGAATATCACGTTTTCACACTTGGTCCGTCTAAAATCTCGCCGTGAGCCAATTATATTTCACGCTACAATCATGTCTTAGCGCCGTCTTTTTTCCTAAAAGCAAAAAGGGCGGCAAATAATTGTCGCTAAGTCCATAAAGACGAATGCAATGTAACAAGAAAAACTTTTTTT
The DNA here is from genome assembly GCA_001278395.1 of Lerema accius. Classification (NCBI taxonomy): domain Eukaryota; kingdom Metazoa; phylum Arthropoda; class Insecta; order Lepidoptera; family Hesperiidae; genus Lerema; species Lerema accius. The sequence goes on along the minus strand of LGAG01000042.1, from coordinate 276,077 downwards.
CAGTTGCTAAGTTACGATTTAACATTAATCGTCAATAGACATCATCAATCATCAATACACATAATAAAATTGAACTTTAATTAATAATCCTTAACTCAGGGCTCTATTTAGGCTTTAATTTATTAAAATCAGATCATTATGTAAGTATATCAAAAGATATTATAATTTAAAGTTTGTATGGGACTACTGTTATATTATTGTGTCAAACACGATAGTATCACCATGGTTACCGAGTAAGGATTCCTGATATTTTAAATTAAATCGTAGTTTTTAGTCGTAATGGTAATCTAATGAATCGATCCGGAATTTTTATCATGATTGATTTTTTATTGATTTTTGAGGCGATACGAAGTTCGCCGGGTCAGCTAGTATAAAATATGATTGGCATTTTCCAAGACAGACAGTTTTTATTACATCCCTAATTAGTCATGTCAACTTCAGCAATACCGAGTCAAGTCTGTTTGGTGGGGATATCTTTAACTTTGCATAGTTTCAGTTTAAGTTTAGTAATTTGTTAGTTGTCGTATCGAGTCTCTTACAGTCAGCTTACTCCACTATCATAATTTAAAAACAATCTTTTAAAGCAAAATCTAAGCAAAGTAGCAATAAGTACAAAAACCTAAAACTAGGCTATTGCGAAATCACGCTCTAAAATTATAATAAACTTAGGTATGGTTAAGAAAATCTGAGCTTGTAAGTTTCAATTTATTTTCTAAATTAAATATATCTACTCATAAAACATAATGACGCATAAAATTTAGGTTAAAATAAAGCTTCTAAAAGTAATTTAGTCCTACCACTGGATCCCTTAAAATCAAAGAATAATTAATTGCAAAAAGCGAGAACAGTGAAAACTCGCGCGAGGTGGAGAGGAAAACACCGTAATTTTGAGGTCATTTTACGACTGAAATACTTCAAGAGTATATTTTATTACAAAACATTTACATACCTGTAATAAAAACGTGTAACAACACACAGCCGTGTCCATGACATAGCTATACTACCCAATTTTTTATGCCTAGACAGGCAAACGAGCACACTGATCATCTGACGGTAAATGATCGCCGCCCGCCTAAGTCCATAGTATACCTATGCTTAGAATAGCCTGGTCCGTTGATAAATAAGGGTTCAATACGGGAAAACAAAAAGGACGACCCACATTTGAATTTGGCGGCAACAAGCCAAGCCATACCAAAAATCATTCAATAGATATCTAAAGTATTTTTTATATTCATGACATAATTACTTAATTAAAAAATAAAACACAATATCATTCACATTTAAATAAATATATTTACCTACCAACCACCTTAGCCTACCACACAATATTATCTGAGTACTGAGTTTAAAAATGTTTACTTAGGTATCTTTTAAATGAGAGATTTTTAAACAATCGTTTAGTCACAGGTATCGATTTGTATGAATCCTATGCAACAAGAATTTGTGCAAGAACTTGTCGAATACGTAACGTTCACTGGGGGTCAATGGCCGTGCGTTATGCGTTATGCAATGCAGCCTCTGATAGACGCCGAGGTTGACTGGCGTTCATCTTAAGTTAAGCCTTAAAAATTTTGGAACCTTTTTTAAACTTCGGAATTCGTCAACTGTAGGTACGTTGCATAAGGATATTTTGCAACAATTGCATTTATTTACTCATTCATATTTCATCCGTCGATCAACTGACATTACATAATAGTAATCATTCCGAATAGTATATTATGTATACAGATTGGCGTCTGTCTGTCTCGTAAAACATAGTTTTTGTTATAGTGAAGCGTATTGTTGCGTTCCGTGCAAAGCAACACGTACGTGTCCATAAAGATCCATCGTTAGTCGTTACGCAAATAAACTGCATTGCCGGTAGTGATACACAGGCGTTCGTTGTAAGCTAAGTTCAATTTAGTTTTTGTGGGTTACATGGTGAGTGGGCATATTCGCAGGTTCTGCGCATACGCACCGTTTCCACAGAGTTTCACTCATGAAGCAGCGACACTGGCCACGAGTGTTGTAAGTTGCCAGTCGCGCGGCTGGAGCTACGGGGGCGATGACCGCACGTTATGCAATGCACTCTGATAACTTAGGATAATGGTCTTAGTCACTACCGCCTGGTACTGTCACTTACGAGCGACTTATTAATAATAGTTTTACTATAATTCTATAACAATGACCACGTGGCTTTTCATTTTTAAGGCTTAGATACATAGCTACCAATTTTTCTTTACGACCGCGGTTTTTCCAAAGGTGCAATTTTGTAAAAACCGAGCCTATGAATGGCTTACAATAAAAACACAAAATTAAATTCTGATGATGTTTGGTACAGTGTGGTATCTAATGATTTTGAAAGTAGCCACATTATCAAATACAGCGTGATTAGTATTTAATTTAGTCACTCTACTCGTATATTGTGCTAGTTTGCTGGTAGGCATAAATTTTAATTCTGGATATAGCCTCGAAGCTCAAACTATTTTAGGTAAGTATGTCATCCCGACCTGTTCTATGCTTTTAACCTAGTCTAGTCTATCCTATCACACACAAATAGATCCCAAATTGGCCCAATTTGAGATCACTTTATTTATGTAGACCGGACATCAAGTTTAATTCTAAATACAGTGCCCACAAGCTTTTTATGAACGTGGCATCGTATGGTAGGTACAAATTTGTCTTTGTCACCTTTTATTAATGTTCAGACTTTACAGGATTGGCAGCAAAAACTATCCCCGAATTTACTTAATAATTAATTTACTACGAAAAATCAAGGTCACACAGAATGAATAAAAAACATGTTTATAATTATTATCTGGAAGAAATGTTCATTAATTTTGAACTGAAAACTTCTTAAGGATCGTTGTGCTTTGAAAGTCGATGAAACAGGAAATTCTCAGGATTGGGTTATAATTTTTTAAAGGCACTAATTAAAGTGGTCAGTAACTTAAAAATCCCAGCAGTTACATTGAGCAGTGGAAATAATGAGTTGGGCAGTAAAATATTTTTTGGGCAGTAAAATAAAAAGTGTGGCAGTAAAACATGAGCAGTACTAAAAATACAAAGTGGCGGTAATTTTATCATAAAAGGAGCAGTTCAATAATTAATTGGGCAGTAATAAATGAGCAGTAATTTAAAACAAATTGGCCAGTTACATTGGGCAGTTATTATAAGCAGTTAATGTGGGCAGTTAAATTAATATTTTTAAATAATGAAAAGAACTTGACAAAAATCTCATTTTTAATGGTCTTTGGTTGGGTTAGGTTAGGTTGGTATGATTTTATTCGTTCGGAAGGAGGAAACCCGCGTCAGCGGCTTTCCGACGACTTCTGTGACATAATCCAATTATACAATAATGATAATCGTGTAGACTTCAATTAAATGGGCAGTAAAACTTATAAAATGGCATACCAAAAAGTTAAGTAAAAAACGCGTTATTTGACGACGAACACTAAAATGTGAAGGTGTGTTAGGTAAGGGTTAGGTTTAAATTTCGTTTGCCCTATTAAATCTTTATTTTAACCCTACGAGTTACTGCCCTCAGGTTGCTGCTCACAAGTTACCGACCAGTTGCAACTTTATAACTGCCCACTATTAACTGCCCATTTAATTATTTTACTGCCGAAAAATATATTTATTACTGATCGTTTTCATTTATTTTACTGCCCAAACTTTACTGCCAATGTCATCAATTTTACTGACCAAAATTGAAATAAATTACCGCCGCGTTAAACTAGTGCCTTTTTTAAAGATCTAATCTATATTCTTAGAATAATATTATTCTAAGTCTATATTAATAATTTCGTGCAGGGGTACGGTAGACTTCCAAAAAAATTTATTCAGTACTAAAATTAATTGAGTTAATATTATAGAAGGTTAGATTTCAACCGTTGATGTGTAATTGATCCACAAAATTAAAATTTAACCGAAATATCTTCACAAATTGACATTACCGAATTTTAATATTTTATAGTAGGATATTAATTGATTTGCCTTGTGTTTTATATTCACACTATCTTGGTCACATACATTATTCCGTAGAGATATTTAGAACACTAATTTCTTTGGTTAATAATTGGAAGGGATATTAGGTACACTACGCTGAGTCTTAGATAGACTGAATAACGGATGAGAATGTGATGTAAGTGTGTAATACGCTCATATCTACCAAGTGTTGTCTGTGGCGCTGACTGTGACTGAATACTTAGTGATCTGTGGTATGAATGAGATTTACTGACCGATATTATTGATCGTCCGGACGTCCGGTCCGCCATTCATTTCATTTTATCGCCGCCATCTAAATATCGTGCTAGCGTGCTACAGTATTTACTTACAAGTATAATTCTGTGCGAGCTTCGAGGTTTCGAGCTTTAATTTGAAGTACATTTCGTCGGCAGCCGAAAAAACAATATTTTACATCGGAGTGAAGCAAACAAATGTAAGCAGTTTTCTGCCGATTTTATTTTTACATAGAAAAGTAATGTAATAGGTATTTCATTATTAATACAACATTGAACGCGGTACAGCGTTGATAGTTCAAAGATAACATTAAATAAATTCATCTTGTTCCAGAGGAAAATTTCTTTGAAGCCTAAAGACCATCGGTCGTTTTCGTTTTTGAAAGGAGGTAGTTTTGTTGTCAATCTGTATACCCTGAGCAAATACAACATGGAGATGGTTAGCCGGCTTTTAGAAGAAATTGCTGCAAATACTTTTGCAGTCGGCTCCTGGCTTTGGGTCGACGTTCTACACGTCAATAATCCACACAGTTTTTACGTTCGTCCTCGGACATATAGTAAATATTTGCCACTCCTGCAATCTAGAGGGGAGCACATGGCCGCATCTAAAATCAATGTGGAAGACATAGTTGTCTTCCATTCTAAAATAGTGAAATGCACCGTGCGCGGCAAAATAGTTCTTTGCGAGAAACCAGGTGACGATCCAACATACAAGTTATTTGCGATCGATATCGGCTTCACCGAAGAAGGTGTACCTTTGAATAGAATTTGGTCGACGCTGTATACGCTGCACGTGCCACCTTTGGTGACACACTGCCAACTCGCGGACTGCGCGCCGCGGGAACAATCATGGGATCAAGATGCCATAGACGCCATGAGGAGCTTCGTGGAAGGAGAAAGAGCTAAGATGATTATAAGAAGCAAGAATCCTGAAAGGCTCGTCGTGGACCTGTACAACTCGCGACCTGATGACATTGCCACCCTGCTGGCTCTTACCAATTACACAACTTTTGGTTACGCTAGTAACCAAGCTGCCATGCCCGAAGCTGAAAAAAAGTACTATGCTGTCCGAGAGTTGCAAGTCGGAGAAGTTATTCATGTTCGAATGCAGTCTGGGGTTCTTCTTGAACAGTTCTACGTAACCCCCATTGAAGATTATGAGTTGTACTTGACAGACCGGGATAACTACACAAGTTTTGCTCGATCACAAAATGAAGTGTTCATGGAGGAGCTAAATTTGAATGCACCAATTGGTGTTTTGTATTACAAGAACAACAAATTTGAAAGAGGGGTGATCAAGGAATTGCTGCCGAATTGTAACAGGGCCAAGGTGCTCCTGGTTGACTGGGGCATAGTGATCGAAGAAACTGTTATGAAGATGAAAGCTGTACCTGATTGGTATTTGCGAGTTCCTATTAGGGCGCTTCTGTGCACCCTCCACAGTAGCCAATCATTCTCTAGTAGCTTGGCTGCCCTCTCATACCCTGGAGTTGAATTTAAAGTCACCATAAAAGTAGTTGGTGATACTGATAATATTGCATCTCCTAATGTTGTCACAATATCTCCATTGAAGTAAGCTTAAATATCGTTACACTTATTTTTTTTTACATTCATTATGTTTTGTTACTTTTTTTATACAAAGTTATTTTTTTTTTGTTCCGTTTAAGGAATACTTATTATATTATAATTACAAAAGGCTTATGAACCAAATGTCTTATCAAATCAAAGGTTCAAGAGAAGAACAAAGGTTTTTTTGTTTATTAAAAACAAACCTGCTAAAATCAACAAATTATTGTTAAAGATGTTTATTTGTTAGCTTTAAGTTGTTTAAAAGGTTATGAACTTGTTTTTTTTTGTTTATTTTTGAGTTGGAACAAATTATAATTGTTCATGTGGCAGTTTATTTTCATTGCGTAGGTGGAGGGTAAAAATACATGACAGTATTATGAAATAATTATCTTTTTTCTGACCAAAATATTAATGTATATCTACATGTTTGTTGAATACAGTAGGAGTTATATGGATGTTAGTGATATACTGTTAATGAATAATAAAAATTGTGTGGCGATAATTGTTGCTCAGACTATTTTTGATCTCATTAAATACCTATTTGTCTGGAAGTCAAGTTTGAACTATTGATGTTTTTGAAACTTAACATTCTATATTTGTGCATTTATTAGTATTATAACCTTAGGTAGGATCTTGTAAAATACTGGTAAGTTTAAATAGATTGTGTATATCTCAACTTTATTTTATGATAGTAAATATTGTGGATTATATAGACTTTTCTCTCGGAGTAGTGTTCTTGGTGTTTTACAATATAAGCACAATCTTATACTATAATATAGAACCTATGTCTTGATTTATTCACTTAGTATTCTGTTTAACTTCAACAATGTATTGATCCATAGTCAAGTGCACTCAATGTTGTAAAGTTTTGGTCAGGTTACTCTGATATTTGTGAAACAGGTTATGATTATTATATTATAAATGGACTGAGTTCACTTTGGTTTTTTATTTCCCTCCCATAACTTTGAGGTCAATTAAAGATCATAATGGCTTGCTTTGATTTACTAGGATCACTAGATAGTAGTAACAGGGCTTTCTGAATAGCAAAATCCTCCGATAAATGCTAAAATAATTTTGTCTTAGGAATGTATTAACTCATTTGACAAATGCAAAAATTTACAATATAATTACATTCATTATAAATTACATTATACACATATATGCCATCAGTCTTATAATAATTCTAGGATTTACATAATTTGTACATTCATTACCATCCGGTAAGGATGAACAAGTTCTTAATAGTTTTGTTTCAAGATAATTACTTCTATATAGCAAAGTTAGTCCCACCGCTGGCATTGTTTATGTGCCTATGGTTTTTCAGTGTTGTAAAGAAGTTATTGATAATAATGAACTTATTAAAGATAATTATTGTCAACATATTTTATTCATTATAACCACAGAGCAAGGAATGTATCTGTATACATATTATAACATACATAAACATTAATAATAAAATCCAAAAATTGGACACCTAGCAGGATTGCTCATTAGTAAACACATTAAAATTCTGTATTGAGAAGGTACCTATTTGCAAATTTTAGCCCAACACAAACTATGTTTAATGAATGAAAACATTAATGATTATCTATAAGTACTTATATTTTTTGGAAAACTGTTCAACTTAGTACCGTTTAAAACAATATAGGTTCATATGAATTTCAGATTTGAATACTTAAAAGTTTATATGAAACAAAAGTACAGAAAGCTATGTTTAAACACAATATTTAAATTAGAAAATAAATTTCATCTGATAGGTACTAGATGAGACTTCTTTTTAAGTGTAGGGCTTCATGACTCATGGTCGAATTTTGACCACAGCGGGTTCTTTTAGTGTTTATTATTGGCTACTGATTTTGTCTACATAATAAATAACTAAGACAGAGACTTGATTATAGATTCAGGTGATCAAGAGGAAAATTTTTCAAAGGATGAAAATGTTGGAACCTTTTATAAAGACACCTATTTGTTGTAGAAAACGAACAATGCAAAAGCAGTCTATAATAATAATTTATCCTGTTAGGAAGCGTCCTGTAACGTGTTAATCAGTGCCGTAGGGATCAAATAACTAGGTACAGTTTAGATTCTGACCCTAGGGGTAATTACCTCCGCAGGGGTAAATCGGCTCTTTTACGGGGGTAACGGAGGAACTATTTATTAGGATCGTATAATAAAAACTACAGAAAAAAGGTACTTGTATTGTTAGTTTTGAAATCATTTTAAAGGCAGGGTGAAATCAGTTTTTCTCATAGGTAACCGGGTACTATTGAAAAGGTTAGGAAAGGAACCACTGATAAAGACAATCATAATTAGTCTTTCTAATTCATGCCTCATAAATACTATCTAAGTTGTTACTTTATACTAGGCCTCTGTACAACATGAAGCCCTGTAAGGGCTTTGAAATTTCATTTATTTAATAAAAAATCAATTTATTAGAATGTGTAATAATTAATCTGTTAGAATGTGTAATAATAGTAGATTCAAAAAATGACGTGCATACCTAAGTGTATCTTTGATACCTATATGAATGATTTTGAATTTGAAATTCGAATTTAATTTGCAATCACTAAATACCTATAATCTACAATACTATTTATATAAACTACTACACTATTATAAAGAGGAAAAATTTGTGTTTCTGTACAATGTTGGTAATGTTTTAACACAAAAACTACTGGACCGACTTCAAAAATTCTTTCACCATTGGAAACCTGCTTTTTTACTGAGCGACATAGGCTATATTATACTAGGTACATAAAAAATAGGGATCTCTAAAAAAAGTGCAATATAATGTAAGTACCTAACGCAAGGTCTGAAAATGTTTTTATATTGTTAAAAAAACTTGGTATGTTTTTCATGTTTTTGCCATACATATATGAAGGGCCTTAATCTAGTAGAGTACTTTTTATCCTAGCAAATGTTTTTGTTCCCTCTGTAGGTAAAAGGTCCACCGAAGCCAAGCGTGGGCAGTTCCCCAGTTTACCAATAAAAATATTGACTTTATAGAAGCCAATTTTGTCGAAATTTTGAAAATATTGAGAATTCGAAATAACCTAGAAGGTTCGAAGGCAAGCAATAGGTAGATAGGTCCTATTATCCCTAAGGACCTACAGTATAACTTGCACGAATAAAAGCGTTATTGTAACATTCGTACTCAATTATTGACGAAACTCCGGGAGATTTCCGTCTTTATTGTGTCGATACATTTTCCATATACCTATGAGACTCTTTTGAATTTTATATCTTTTCATGAGATTACGCTAAAGCAAGATGTAGTGACTGAGTTTGCCGCTCTTTGTAACTTTCCCTAACGACGTCGCAGCGGCAAAAATAAGTGCTGCTACATTGTAGACTCCTAAGTCGAAAAATGGTTTTGAACAATAAGAGATACACGAAAAAAAACGTTTCGCAAAAAAATTTATAATTATTTCTTTTTTGTTTTATGATTTTACTTCACTACCTACATTGTTAGCATCCTAAATAATTTATTAAGAATACAATTTTCTAATCTCTGAATTAAGGGGCTATTAAAGTATTACGTAACGCAATTTGAGGGAGAGGTTGGGGTAAAACAATACATGACATAAATTGTTTTTTTTTATTACAAAAAACGCTGGTGAAATTGGCAAAATAGATGAAAGTGATCATTTGTGGTGGGATGGTATAGAACAATGGCACGGCGCTTATTAAGGGAGGTGGGGGGGGAGGTTCAAAAATTGCGTTACGTACTACTTGAATGCCCCCAAACCCGAAGGCGAAAAAATTTAATCTTAAAGACTTTCTAGATAACTATGGAATTCCTAAAGCTGCTTGTTTAGACAATAAATTGTTTAATATTCAATATTCTAACTATAGTAATACATTTTGTCGACGATTCAGGATTTTGTAGATTTACAGTTCATAAGGTTAATTTAAAAAAATACTTATTCCTTAGATTACGTTGAGATCACGTAATTGTTAAATATTATTACATCATTAGCTTAGTTACATAAAACCAAGTTACAGCGAGGTATTATTAATACAAAAGTGGGTATTTTAACATGTTTTTCTTAGCCGCCGCCAGAACATGACAAAATGGCCGGTTGCACCATAATAATAGATACCTACTAGTTTATTGTTTGACTTACAATTCGTAATTAGGTTAATAGTTGTATATCCCTTGTGATAAGTGATTTTGGAACTGATAACTAAACTCAGGACCAGGTAAGTTCGCTTCAGTGATAAAGTAGATGCAATTATGCGCGGGAGAACATAGAATATCCATAACATTTAAGAAGTACAATGAACCTCTCATTACTGGAAGGAACATTACAATCATAAGAAAATGTTAAAAGATCCATTATAAAGTTATGCTTTGAAAGTTATTTATATTGATACACTCGATTCTTCGTAAAGGCACACGTGGACGCCTACGTGTAGGAAAACTTTTCATGCTGCTTTTACAACACCTTTCTCATACCTAATATGAGACTACCTAACAATAAGTAGGTTCCTACACAAGTTTCTATTTTTTCCCCATGTTAGAATGTTCGTTACATCGGTATATTAACGCTGTAGATTCTATATTTACCCGGCCGCCACAGAAAGAGGGTAATTACTGTGTTCCAATTGTATCAGATTTTTGGTAAGAAGGAATGTATCTATATCTCTGAAT
>LGAG01000042.1:244006-261277 GCA_001278395.1 Lerema accius | reverse complement strand
AGATTCGTACTCAGTTACTGTTTTTGAGTCACTCTAGATAAGTTTTTTGTAAATATACTCAATGTACAGACAAATTTATTCTACTGTTTTATTATAGTATAGATTAAAGTGGACCGCCCTCGGTTCGCCTCGGTAAATCTTTAGCCACTTACATTTAAATCGGTCCGGTTGTTTCCAACCAAACCCTACTTACGTTAGGGGAATCAATAAATATTAAGTAATGTAGAATTTTGACCCCCTGAAATTGTCAGTGTCATTAATAGTACTCCCATATAAATGTCTGCCCCGGCCGGGAATCGAATCTGCTACCCCTCAGTTAAAAGGACCACTATTATAACCGTGAAATATCAAAATTTAATTTAATTCCCTGTAACATATTTTATTTAACAATAAATGCCTGTGAATTATTTGTACCTATTTCAAACATCGAACAAAGTAAATAGTAGTAAATAAAGGTACAAATGAGTAGATACTACCTATACGTACGACTAAAGAAGTCAACTGGAAATAATTAGCGTCACATCCGGTTCCGGTGTAATAGGAAAAATACTTTATTTTGCTCTCTGTCGTTACTACGTAGATACATTGATTTAAGGGATGATCGCAGGAATTCTTTTCCGTTGCTCTGTCTTAACTGTTTATTTACTTTACACTCGTAGCTTCACACTAGAATTTCTCCTGGCATATCTAGCTGCTACGGACAACATGTAACATATATAGTCAGATAACAGAATTTTAAACTTTTTAATTTGAAATTCTCGCTGGGAATCGAACCCAAGATCCACTAAACGGCGCGACAGCGGTCCCACATCGACTTCACTAATTGGCGTCGTCCAAATCTTTAACTTCCGTTATTATGATAATGTATGATACCATTATTATTATGATAATATGGATATAGAATTGCCGGTAAATACAGAATTGTCACATAATTACGCACTTTGTCCCATGTCTAGAAATTATCTTTTAGTAACCAATAAACAAAACATAAGGCCGGAAATTGTATGCATGCGTCGCTTTTGAACATTATCCTTCAAGTACGTCGTTGATGATTTTTATCAAAGAAGAGAACAGAAGTTATTCTGAACATATTTTTTATCGAAGTTACTAAAATTAGGTACTATTGATTACCGTAGCATGGAAATTATTATGTCAATATCTAGTAACTCTAACCCTGCGTGGATAATCTGATAAACAATCGTAGCGACTGTGTTATCGATGCGATCCTGAGAGTACATTGTATCGGTAACAAGTCGGCTGCAAAGTTTTGAAATCCAATGTTCCAAATAGATCCATCTATGACAAAAAACACTCACAATATCCGAAATACCTCGCAGTGAAATTTTTTTTCGTTTTAACTTACGTTTCAAAGGGATGTGAGTTAATAACGGAAATGAAATTTTCTTTGTGCTTTTTAATCCACAGCTATCATATGGTGGCTTGCGATATTACAATTTAAAAAACTATCAAAATAGGCACAGATTTCCCGGAATTTTCACCTATAACACGCAACTACTACTTAATCAAGATATATATTTTTTAATAATTAGATACATTATTGGCAACGATATTTTATATTACCTAGACTAAATTATGTTCTCAGTAAACAACCAAAAAAAAATCTTGTTGTATAATATCTTTGGTTATGGTTAATAATCTTCTGAAGCCCAAAGGAAACATAATAATTTATTGGCAATTTGTACCATCCTTACGACAATAGCTAACATCAAAGGTGTGAAAATATAAGACATTTCTTTATTAAAATAATGAGGTATTTTGATAATATCAGCCATACGACAAGTCTCCGAACATGTTGGCTTTTACTTAGTATATTTTGGACAACTAATGCGTATAAACATAAATTTTCAGGCGTCAATAGATCATTAAATTTTTTTGCTCTGTTATTTTATTCTGAAATATTTTAAGAAAAAAGGCTAATCCTCAAAGAAGATTAATTGATCCACCTCCACGGTACAAGTACTTGAGATTTATCATAATATTATACAGGTAGGTGTACAACAATTGCGAAATCTGATAAATTTCAATATTTTGAATCTATTCCACAAATTACACACTCAAAACATAATATGTTATATATTATATAGAGTACATTTTTTTAACTGATTGTCGATTTGTCTTGCACTACGTAAAATACATGTTTTATAAAACGCCCTTCTCATCTCAGAATCGCAAGCAGAGATACTGCGTCTTGTTTAGCATTATCAATTGTCATACATTATGTTCAAGGTCCGTCGCAGAGCTAACAGGTTGAAATATCCGTTCGACCACACATTGAGTCTCTTTAAATTAGGTGGCTGCGACATTTGTACCACCCACTTGTGCTTCATAACGGTATAAAAGATCCTACCACTTGCTTTGAAAGTTTACTTACCAATCCACACTTATCTTTTTGGCAAACCTACTCGTATGCATATATCGGACATAATTGCTATAAGTTTTAACAAATTATAGTACGATTTTCCGGGATTAAAATATTTTAGATGACCTATATTGGTTTCTTTTATTTTATAACGAATGCGGGAATTACTGGACATAACATAAATTAATACACATCGAATTTCCAGGGACCCGTTTGTTTATCGGCTTACGATTGAAAAATAAGTTTCCCGGAAAAGCAATTCTATTAAAGTGGAAAAATTCCATTCCGTGTAAATATTGATAAAAGCATTTATTTAATCAAAGTGTATTAATTTCTCAGTTGTTAAGAGTAATTATATTTTTTTTGAAATTTCGATAATATAATTATTAGGTAGATAGGGCGTGGTTCTATGTTCATATTATATTATTTTAAGAACTTTTATATTAGCAATTTAATCAATAATGGGTATGTCTGGAGAAGCGAGCCTCTCTGATACATAAGTGTCTAAATACTGAAAAGCCTTTCAAAGCTTGTCTAATGAGCACCTACTTTGTAAAAAATCGTTTGAGGTGAGACGTAGATGAACATAATAAAATATAGAAAAATGTCGATATAAATGTTTATAAATAAATCATCAATTTGTACCGAACGCTTTGTATAAAATAACAAAGTACATCCCACCTGTCTGAAATAATCTGAATGCAACACTTTCCATAATATTTTTAGAAGATTGCAGACATTTCTAATTTAGAATTCCTGGGCTTAGGCTCTCATTTTTTTATTAATTTTGAATTTGAAGTGTAATGGTGGCACCCCTGTTTAGCTGCCACTCTCTAAATTTAGTTTGTGCCAAACTATACGTCGTGCCATTAACAAACTATGACGTGGACATGTAAACAAGAGATGTTAGATGAGATAGCTGGTTGCATTGACACTTTAATTATTTGCTCGTCAGTCATCCGAATTCTCCTAAATACTTTACTTAACTAAATATATTGCATGTATGTACTTACGCCAAGGATGACGAACGAATTTAATAAGTTACTAATATTTATTAACTAGATGACCCGTTGGAATTAGTATTATAGACGGATATAAATATGGGTACAAGGAAGATTATGTTATCTACATATTAAAAAATGAAAATTAGCCAAAAAATTAGTTAAGTAATAGGTACTCTAATTAACTATCAACCAAACCGATTTTATGAACATAAACGAAACTAAGCTGTGTAAAGAAACATACATTTATCAGCTTTAAACATGACAGTATCAGTCTATACGGTACCGAGTATCTGGTTGAATAATTTGCTTTGTGATGAAAGCCGATTCTGGGAACTGGCTGTTTGATTGGCTTCATTTGTATAGGCATTTACGCCAACATGAACTTGACACGTATACCGTCACTAGTCACTGTATTTCGACAATTCCATGGTGCAGAAGAAGCGCATTGCACGCTAATTAAATCCTATTACGAGCTGAAGCGCTTATTGCCGGACACTGATTAAGGCTAGCTTCCGCCCCAATTAGGTACAATGTTTTCGATATTAATATGTATGAATATATCTTCAAGAAATTAGAAGATGCTTTTTTAAGTACGGTCGAGGTGACAAGAAAAGTGTCACGGATTTAATTTTTCTTTAGTGTGCGAACGAGACAGCAAATAGTTGCCGCAAAGACTATAAATTCACATGCAATGTAGCGCGGAGGATTTTTTTCGGTTCTTTACTCACACCAAAAAAGTATATAGACCCTTTATTTAATATTTAATGAATTAGTCTTTACAACAAAAAAATCTGAAACGCATGGTCTGCGGCGCAAATGTACTGGGAAACAATATTATTTGTTAACGTTAAGTTTTTTCGTATTACGCTTTTATGTTCCGAAGGCGGAGTCTATATATTTTTTGGTCTGAGGTTATTTATTAAGGACGTAAACATGTCTATAGCATAAAATGTCACTTAATGTAGAATATTTATTGTAGCCACAGAGCAAAGAATGTATCTCTTACTTCCGTGTATGTAACGCAAAGTTAGTGTGCTTGACTGTACAAGTTTCAAGCTTTTTTAAGCTTCTATTAAGCTACGCTTCCGCGAACGGTGGGACGTAAAACAATGTCTGACGGCTTAGCTAACAAACAAAACTCTATAAATACCTACGAGTAATCCTATCAACAAAAAATAATCTTGTTCAATTAGGCATAAGGATTAATTACAAATAAGGATAAATTAATCTCAACGGATAGAAAAAGAAATACCGTAGTTATAAGCTTATTAATTAATAATAATTTTAAGTAATTAATAATAGATGACGTCATTGAGGAATGGTTATAATTATGGTGTACTTTAGATCGTTGATAACTTCAAATCGGAATCATAAATTATAGTAAGGTATCAACGACGTTTGATAATTCCCGTACTAGACGATACCCGCTTTCACAAACTCCTTTGTCCTATTCCTGGATCCAAATTATCTGTGTGCCAAGTTTCAGCTTAATCCGTTCAACGGTTAGAGCGTGAAGGACGTACAAATGTCTAAACATCCAAACATCCTTACAAACTTTCACATTTATAATATTAGTAGGATAATATTAGTAGGATAATATTAGTAGGATGTATCTGACAGTTAGTTGTTTCAAGTTAAAAAACTTAGTTTCTAGACGCTAAATCAACTTCAATTTACATCATTTCCTCACATTTAGCTTTACTCGATCAGAAAAAAAATGGAACCGACAAGTAATTTGCGTTTCTATCGAAAACTGCTTTTGTTAAGTATCTGAGAGATTTGTAACAATAAATGCGTTACGTCCTGTAATCCCATTCTATAACTAATGAAATAGTACCTGCACTCGTTCACTGACAGTTTGTCCGTAATTATTCGATTTTCCTATCTGTATTTAATTTACCATTACAGTTACACTTCGGCACTACATTGTAATGATAATGATAGCTATGTTAGGTATATTTAGTGCAAACAATCTACCTATATAATTTTAATTCCCTTGGTAAAACTCCGCCTGATAACGAATGACATGATAGATATAAAATAATATTTCCACATTTTATGGACGATCAAAGTGTCATAGTTTGGTATGATAATGTATTTTAATGTCTTCGATCTTTAGATTAGGGCGCGGGGAAGGGGTGGTTGTGTATGGGAACTGTGTTCCGGTATGTAGGAAGCTGCTTTGGCTCTAATTTGGCTTCTCAGGATATTCACGAACTTAATCTCGATTATATTTACAACTCATGCGAAATTTCCCAGTGCGCGTATTTATGAATAACTAGAATGCAAATTACAAAGTGACGATAATACGGTTGCGTTGTCATTCAAATTTTTTTTTATACGAAATAGCACGATAAAGGTTACAACAATACAGCTCTCAGAGATAGTTTAACCCCCGAGGAGACCATTATAAATTAACTTCATGTTTCCAAATTAACTCATACGACGATGGGACTGTAGGCATTTATTTGCATATTTTACGTAGATACCTAATCAAGCGTATTCGAGGAATACGGATTGGATTTAACAATCTAACAAGCTGAAGTTGGGACACGAGGTTACACAGATTCTGAGTAATCGTTAGAGCCGCTTTTGTCATTTCACTCAGAATTAATTGCACTTCGTGGAATTAAGAATGTTTTATCTAATGTGGGGCATATTTATTCTATAATAAACCATTTTAACTAGTAAACATTTTTATTATTGGTTTCGTGTGACGATGATTTCAAAAAATGTTTTAGTCCACTGCAGTTTTATTGAATTTTTTTAAATATGTTGACCGCACTATAGATAAAAACATTTATTATGTATGAAGTTAATTATAACTTCATGTGTCCTATGAGTGGATGGATGCAAACACTAGACTGCTACCCGCGCAGATTAAACATGTTAGAAAATAAAAGATACATCGCAGTCATTAGGTGGCGTAAAAGTTTCCCAGATATGTATACCTTCAATGGAGATGGTCGAAGAACCTATATTAAACGGTAGAGTGAGAGGGATGGCTTCAGCGCAACGAGTGTGAGCGGGACGCACTAACGGTTGGTGCAGGTTCAACGATCGACTCGTACGCAGTTTGTTGAACTGGAATCATTGCTTTGGAAAATTGTCAGGGCTGACGGTAATTAGGTTGTTTTATGTAAAAAAAATTATAAAATACATCAGTAAATTTAACCGGGACTTGTTTTATTCTTCGCTGTTATAAAACTTATAAAAGCGCACTGAACATTGGAGCTTTATGAATATTTCCTAAATTCCTTAACTCCTCTTGCGGAATTTTGTTTGGTGTTAATACATCGTACGAACATTCTATGGGCCTATCTAGATCTTTATAGTTAAACTAAAATAACAGATTTACAGAGGATCAAGGTTTGGTCTTAAATAAGTTTCTTCTAAATCAGGAAATCTGTGATATTTTTTAAGAGCTCAAACAATATAATGCATTGTATATGTTGTAAAACATAAGTCATTTTATACTCAGCAAATAATAGTTATAAACTGTATTTAAACATTTAGAACAGACAGCCCTATAGAATAGTCTCCGAGAGATTGCGACCATCGCACTCTTGCGCACGATGTTGAACGAGTCGGAGCATTCGCGGAAGAAAGTACGTGGAGTTGTTACGTAACTCGCTACCTTATTGCCAGTCGCCATATAACCACAATACAGAGACTGACAGTAGTAAAACTCCACAGTGAGCTCGAACAAAGCACACACACACATACACACTGTTGTACCGACTGAAATTTCGGCTCGGTTTGGAAGTGTTATAGAATTTTAGAACACAAGATAATCGTAAAGACGTGCGTCAGAAATCTTTTATGTAAAATAAGTTTTACTACTGTTAGTCTCTCTATATTGTGCTATAACCTTATTTGCGGATTGGACTAAAAATGTACGCGAATACGATTACGACTTGTCGTGGGATAGTCATCAGAAATTTTGGAATTGTAGCTATTGAGAGTTTTTACAATTAATTATTTTTGTTACGTACTTCAGTCTACTATGTATACCTACTAAATGAGTTCCAACGAGATACGAATCAAATGTAATCGAATATTGATAAAATTGTAAAAGAAAATCTAAATCATATCGGAAATTAATTGCAATTATTGAAAAGTCACTTTTGATTATCAATATTTTGCATTCCGGTCCGAGAAAAAATTGTGAATTAAAATATCTCCATTCGCAATGCACTGATTGAAATGCATCTATTTTAGCAAGACAGACGTGTTAATAGCTTCATTGAAACTCATTACAGATGGTATAAGATTTAT
Source organism: Lerema accius (assembly GCA_001278395.1). Classification (NCBI taxonomy): domain Eukaryota; kingdom Metazoa; phylum Arthropoda; class Insecta; order Lepidoptera; family Hesperiidae; genus Lerema; species Lerema accius. Next base: position 253,615 of record LGAG01000042.1, on the reverse strand, counting down.
ATTGAGAGGTGGAGACTGGAGACTAGGCTAGTTGACCTTACACCTCATAACTAATAGTAACGTAATAGTTCATCTTTTTTATATTATCGTCTAACATGTCTATTATTTACAGAAGGGTATATGAAAATTTAAGGTCGGATGTACTAACTGAAGTGTAACCTAACCTAAATCAAACTAGAGAAATATATTGGTGACTAAAATATGCTGCAGAACAATGTCTGCCCGATATTCTAGTATGATAATATTAGTGGCCAAAGCTCGTTCCGCTTCGGTACACCTTATGTCTGTTCTTCAGGAGAAATAAAGGATATTTCCCAGGACAAATTTTACCGAAAATATATATGTTACAAACATGCTATCGGTCATCACAATCGGTCGACTAGTTTCTAAAATGACATGAAATCGCACTTATCAAAAAATTAAACCATCATTAATCTTTATTTTTACCAGAGAAAACCCCGGTTTACTGAAACCCTATTACGTACACTGTTCGTAATATTGTACTCACACTATATTAAAATACAACTAATTAAACAAAGTAAACACTAAGGCTTTGTCAGATTATATTTTAATTAATTAATACGTCGAACGAGGCTGTATTTAATAGCTCCTTGGCACGAAACAAGCAAGAAGCTTTTGACTTCGACGAGAGCACAGATAGCCTCACATACACCGTATACGTCAACTATATCCGGTATCAAAGCTTCCACATGACGTCGCAACGTCGGACGATAAGCGAGAGCAGCCATCGTGCACGATAGCTAGTAGGTACTTCACTTTACAGCTCCCGATTTAATAACGAATTGATTCAATTATGTTCAATTGCAATCGTATACGATAATATCGAAATTGTTAAGCAATTGAAATATTTTAAGCGAGTAAGTAATTCATTACTTTTACTCTGTTATTGCGTCGGAAATTATGAAGTATAGATTAAGTGGTGCGTGCTGTAAAATAAATATATGCTGCCGGTTCTGGACAAGCCAAAAAATAATCAATTTTATGAGCTTGAGAAATTTCATCGTGAATTATGGATTTCCAAGATTTTATGTCGAAGTCTGCTTATACGACATGTACGATTTTTAATTGTCGCGCTGATTAGAATCTATATTACCTAAGATGTAACTAAAGGTTTGCAGTGCACATCACACTAATTGTGCATCCACACCACAATTACATTTTATGGAGTATCTAAATGTGTCCGGTCAAAATGATCGAATAACAAGTTATAACTTTTAATAAAGTTCTTTATCAGTTGGTGTGACCCAATATGACATGCCATAATGGCAACAATCAAACAGAACATCAAAGGAATATCATTGAATTGAATATGTTTGATATAGGCGTCAGTCGTCATTATGTCATCTAGAATGCATGTAACAAATTGCTGTCGTTACTGGCCCTTGTTATAAGTTGTCGAGCAATCAGCTGCAACGTGTTTTAGTAATAACACAATAGCTCCGGCAGACGACACCCAACTATAATAAATAAATTGATCGTAAACTGTTGTCAATTATTTTGATTATGTTGTTTATTGTATGTAGATGTTGTTCTACAAAATATTTTATCGCTTATAGTTTGGTTGAGTTCTTCAGTTCGTATCTACTCATATCTTTAGTAGTTGAACAAGTACTCATTATCGGCGATCCTACATTGGTCCACTCGGTAGTATCTCATAGTGCGTCTTCATTAACTACCGATCTCGAGATTCTAAGCAATTTTTAACTGGAACTATCTTGTCCGTAAATTCAAACACCCACATAACCCGCAACATCGCGATTCGGGTATCTTAAGATTTCTCCTTTAAAAAAGGTGGAACGTCGCGTTAATTTCTTTGACGGCTATCTACATAAAAATATCCTTATCATACATGACTATTTTCAAAAAATACTACATTAAAAGTGATGATCATTTTTATGACTATTGACGCTGATACTAAATTTATCTAGTAGGTAAGTAGGGCAGGTCACATCGAACAAACCTTTTATCAGGGTTGCAGTGCGGGATTTTGGGCACGTTCGATAGATTTGTTCGGCGTAACTATTCTGTTTACCCTTTCAATGGTATAATACTGGGCTTTGCTTGCCAACGATTCCACCTATCGGGCTCGGCATTGAAGTGCAATGTTGCGTGCACTAATGTAACTAAAGCCTACCTGTAATGCACTATGTTAATACTATACTATATGTACTATACCATGTACTATACCATGCCATGTCATACTGTAATGTTATGATGTACGAATTAAAGATAAAACTAAAAGGGCTATTCTGATACAATGTTGGAAATAAAATAATTACACGTCCATGTATCCACTAGTTGATAAATTGCCCTTGCAATAAACATATATTTTAATGTATATTTGTGGAAAAGTGTTCGTGATTGTAATTGTTAAAATTGAGGGTAATTTTGTTCGGGCGCCAGAAGGTGTCGCCTTCACATTCATAAATAAGTAGCTACGAAGGTTTCTATGTGGTGTACGTCCTCGTTCTTGTTTCATTGCAGCTTTGTGTCACTACACTATTGATTTAAAGCTGTTAATTGTTTGACTTATATTTTTATCATTTTTCTAGTAACCTAGGCCACAAACTAAAAATAATCTTGTTTCGCCGAACACAGCGGGTGCTCTATTTTCCTGGTAGAACCTATTTGTCTGTGTTCTGATAAAAATGACATGAACTAGGGCAATAGTGGAGATCAAAATTATTTATATCTACAATCAATGTTGACTTATTTTTATCTCAGAAACCTACTAACTATTGTCTTGAAAATTGAAGGACGGGAGTAGGTATCCGATATAGAAAGGTAGGGTTCAACTAAACTTTAAGAAATTAAGTTGCAGAAGTACGTTCAAAGTTTTTCAAGGATTTATTAAAATACTTATAAATTATTTTGCGTTCTATGAATGTGTTATTAAGTTATATAATTAACCAGATTTCCCGAGACACTCGGAGTAGTCTATTGCGGTATATAATTGCAGTAAGTGCTTTTAAGTATAACGTAACGCAATTTTTAAAGATTTTCGACCCTCCCTCCCCTCACGTAACGCTCCATAACGTTTTTCTGCACCCTCCTTAAAACGTTACGTAACACCCAAATGACCATTTTTACTTTAAAAAGTTGCCATTTTGCAGATTTAAGTGAATTCTATTCCCCAGTTGTTTAACGCCCGTCCCATCTATTTAACGCATGATAACAATTTACAAGAACAATACAATTTACCCCCCTCCCCCATATTGTATTACGTAATACATGAACGCCTCCCTAACGCTGGCTAAGCGGGTACTGTTGTGACACTCAATTTTATTATCATAATTGTATCAAGCTTTGTGCATCCGCCACCGCACGCAGTGTCAAAGGGAAAATTCCTTTACTGCCCTTTGGTTGCTATCTATAGAAATGAAAATAATAAAAAACAGTTTAAAATTAAACCAATGTTATTTATACGCTTCGCAGAATTGTATCATCCATTTGTTGCGAGTAATAAACTCTTTTATCAAAGGATTAAGAGCCTAGCGGTCTCGAATAGACTAATTAGCTACTAATAAAGTTGGAAAGCTTTTTATTAGGGAGGCCAGATGGCCGGAAAATACGGGATAGTCCCGAGATTAGGAATTATATCTCGTGGTTGGGACGATACATTAATGTCCTTTCTTAGAAATAGATAAGAAGAAAATAAATTATTCTGAATATATTCATTTAAAAAAAGTTACTATACTTCCCGCCAATTATTTCAGATGTCCCTATAACTTTAAACTAGTATTTGGAAACCCTACTGTACTTGCTTCAGCAATATAAGTATATACTACTATACTATATATACAATCCCCTTTCAAACACGGAAATACACTTAAGTTATGTTGCCACTTCACTACATTTAAACGGACACCAATAATATTTAATTAATACGAAAAGGATTCAATTATAGATTAATAATAGTAGAGGCCAGTGCTAGTTAGAGATTTTACATACCTAGGTAGTAATACTATAGTTACACAACTTTTTACAATAAATAAAGCCACCATATATTTGTGCATTGCTTTTAAGTTAACTTCATTTCGGAATTACATCATCCGGGAGCACTCACGCACATATGAATCGAATAGCTGCTAAAGTCCTAAGATAGAAATTTAAAATTTGGCATTAAGTTCGCCCTTGTGAACATTATATTATGATGTATGCAAAATGAATGAATAAATAAATAGAAACAAAGGTTATAATAAAGATCACAAAAGTGTAGGGCGGCTCTATTTTAGTGTCCGGAAATGTAGTTCTTTACACTATTCTGATCGAACGTTGATTCTCAAAAGTTGGACGCAAATCTGGTTAATAGGTTCAAAGCGGAGGGCAGTACGGAAAGTTCAGCTGTATTTGTACTAAACCACTTTCACGGAGCCTGCCTATTGCGCTATTGGTTAGTTTTGAACCCTGACATTTTGCCCGACGCGAAAGTTTTGTTACACCACTAAGTTGGATTCACTTTGTAGTACTCCGCGAATATGAAAGTAGACATACCTTAGTATGAAAAAGTAATGGTATGAAATATTTATAAACATACAAGTCAATGTCGCATAACACACAACCGCAATCAAACTCATGTAGCTTAATAATAAGACTAGTAATAGAAAAGTAAGTAAACAAATACAACAGCATAATTCCACGAATAATTAAATTAAAGCTTCTCATTCAAACGTTCAAAGAAATAGATTCTCCCAATCAATGACAGCGGAGTATAGTTTGCTGCGAGCCTTTGAACACTAATAAATTGAAATAAAGATCTTAGTTCTTTTATTAGAAATAGAGAATAACTTAATTAGTTCCCTAATAATATTTTGATGATAAATTATTAAATGCACTAGGTATAAGTTATCAGAATATTTCACTTTGGTTGGGTGTGCGTTACCAAGCTAGCGTAAAGGATAGGTTTGTCTTTAATTAAATAATCGTAGGTTAAAAAATTTAACATGTTAGTGTAGGATTGTTTTAGGGTTCTTTTTTCTTAGGAGTATGACATGACATTAGACATTAGACAGAGTATCATTATTAATTTAAGTTTTCTGTATTGTTTTTATTAATATGCAAATATATTTTTTTTAAATATTAGCAAATACAATAATTCTATCTATCAGTAGTAATCCAATACTACTTATTATTCGACTTTAATTTTTCAAGAAAAGTAATTACATAGATTGCGTCGGGGTTGAAGTGGATTTTAGTGGATTAAAGATTTAGTGAATTTATTCGTTATTATTTTTCTTTTGATGTTTGGCGTAGAATTAGTGCTGATAAAAAAAAATTATAACATTACCGTGACATCCCACGAGCGGTGCGGCTAGACGTGTTGACGACTTGTAGGAGTGACGGCTCCTAACTACTCGTACATTCTAATAATTACTAACCGGCATACGGTAAACAACTCTAATATTTTCTAATCAAAAGCTAATCCTTTTGTAATGTCGCATCACAAAATCGATAACATTATATTGAACTATGTTTGTTCTATGATAAAATAAGTCGTTGCAATTAACCTTACGTTTTGAGAAGATATCTAGTGATATCTAGTGTTTGGTTTTTTTCCTTCCTTATTTTTAAACCGCCTTTCGTGAATTTCTGTTTTGCCCAACGGTTAGCTGGGAGACGATTCTTTACATATTTACCTCGCCATTTAATTCAACTTAATGTGTTCAAACGTTTAAATAAACAAATAAATAGACACTTACCCATAATTTTAAGCTAGCTTAAAGAGTTTCAGTTCAGATATAGAACTGAAATCTACTGCTGCAATAGATTCTCCGTCATTTAATATAATTTAACTCTCGTAACGATGTTCATCCCTTGCATGTTTAAAGCCATTAGTTGCTTTTTATGTTGTGTTTTATTTTTAAATGTGCTTACAATTTTAAATATGTCTAGTACGTTCTACTCAGGAGGTGCACAGGAATTTTAAACGGGAAAAATTGTTGAAAATCTTTACTAATTCTTTTCGAGCAGTTAAAGTGGGAAGAACTCTATAAAGCTTTCATTCGAGCTTTAGCTTTAGCTAATACGCATTTGTAATCTATTTTTAGCTTTTTGTTGTTTTTTATTGTAGCCTAAACATACCGATATGTTGCCACCGGATCCCGGTAGTGGCATTGGAAACAGTAATAACGACATATATAAAGTCAGTAATGTATTCGTGAGAAAGTGTATTATCAAATGGTTCAAGTTCTTAGAGCGCCAAGATCAACGCGATAAAGAACCGAAAGGTAGTAACTGAGTAATGCTGTTCATTCCCTAAACATATCTCTGGTGGTGCTACTATTAGCAGACAGTATCCACGATAGCTTCAATTGGTTATCTAAGTTTTCGGTACTACCTAAATTTTTTGTGGAAAATCAGTTTTTAGTATCCCCAGAGATTTCATGTAGTCATCGTCCATTTACATGACATTACATGTTTGCAAACGATCATGCGTTAAGTTACTTAAATATTTGATCCATTGATGAATCATAGACTCGATCATTACACTCATTTTCAGGTACAACTTTCATATCAGTCAAAACCTTTTTAATTTATTCCTAATTTAATTTCGCGAAGCGGATTGAAAGTTAACGTTTCACAAATTAAGATAATCTGTGCATTTACCTAGGTATTGTACAGAATACAGGGTTATATAATTGTCGGAAACATTCTATTCTAGAAGCGCGTTGAAATCTTTTCTTCAATGAAACCGCAAGTTCTACGAGTATAGTACGACAATACGAATACAGAGAGCATTGATTTTTATTTATTTTCGAAGTCAAACTATCAGCGTCATAAACTTTACGCAGCACATGACTTTATTTATGAATTATTACCTTACAGTTGAATAAAAATTTAAAGATAGCTGTCGTCTATATGGATGAGTCCCGTCCTGAAATATTAATCTTATAAGCAAATCTCTGGTGTAATTCACATACCTTATTTTGAATGTATCTAATACAAGAAAAACTGTATAAATGTACCTACATGTTTTAATCGGTTATTTAAATGGAAATTTATTTCCTGTAAGTATGTGAACTGAAAATTTGTATTCAATTACTTTGGCTCTTTTACCTATGTTAGCACGTCATATTAAGAAGTATGAAACTCGCCAAATAGTTTGACTTCTTTACTTATTGGGTTGAAAATTGTGGGTTTTTAACTTTCTATGCCAAAACATACTTATATACTTTTTAGATTTAGTGTTTTTTTTATCTTTTATATTAACAAAATATGCATGCATTTTCGTCACTACTTAATTTTCACTTTCTTACATTTATACGAAAACTCACTAGCGCATTTTCAACATTAAAGCTTGTTGCAAAAGTCTAGAATTCGCATCAGGAATCCTGAATAAGAATTGCTAGTAGGGGAGAGCGGGGTTGAAAGAGCCGAGTAAATAGTACCGACGGGGACATCGATAATAGAAAGAGTTACTGCTGGCTCCTTCTACCCCGCTCTCCCCTACTATCAATTCCGGATCAGTGACGTGTGCTGTGACGTGTGATGTGACGTGTGACGTGATGTGTGACGTGATGTTGAAACCAACGTGGCTTGTTGCAGTCCAGCAAGCGGCCGACAGCTCCAGTTCGTCCTCGAAGCCGGCTCTCCCCTGCAAGGTGTGCGGAGACAAAGCTTCAGGGTATCACTACGGCGTGACCTCCTGTGAAGGCTGCAAGGTAATTCTTACCCGACTACCTACAAAGGGTTGTTTTTCTAGCGTTTGTATGTATGTATGCAGGTCCATTTATTCGGCATGCTTTAGAGCTTCAACGGCTTGACAGATATCAACGTATAAGGTGTCTTAGAATCCGTAGCGATTGAGCGTGACATAAGTTATATTTTGTAAATACTCTTACATGCAAAATAAATACCTAATAGTAAAAAATACGCTTTTACAAAACATACAGTTAAAAAATTGTTAAAAAAACCTAAAAAGCAAGGTTCTGAAAACAGAAAATAAAAAGGTTTTTTTTGTATTTGAATAAGAATAAGAAAAAAATATTTTATTGTGAAAAAGACATGAGGTGTACTTTGAAAAATATCAAAATCATAATTTTTTCTAATCTTATCTGTCAAAAAAACACTACGTATTGAAATCATGCACCACACTCAAGTTTAAAAATAGTTCTGTGCGCGGCGAAAATTATCTTTGGATATATATAATATCGAGCAATAAAGGAGGTTATCGGCCTTGTGTAAAAACTCACATTACATTAGTGTCTCAAGGGGCTATTACATCTGCGGGACCTGTGCCCCATCCAATCCTTACAAATGTTCGAGTCTTAAATTCGTTAAACTTTACTGTGACAAAAATAATAATTACACTTAGAGAAATTATGAGAGTAAGTTAAGATTAATGAATTATAATAATTTGACAAATAAGTAACAATTTAAATTATTTGTTGTTTAATTTTGGGCTAACATTTTTTACATTGATTACAAACGCATCGCAATATCTGTGAGTGATACAATATAAGGTACCGAGCTAGACGAATAGTGTTCTAAGAACGATCCTCATTCACACGAAATCTGCAGTTCGTAGTTCAATTGGCAAGCAAATGAGGACGTCCGTTCCACGCCGCGGGATTGAATATAGCATGCACTTTCAATAATACATTCCACTTTAAATCTCGAACTGTTCTAATTTAATGCAGTGATTATAAAATGCTATTGTTATCAGTTTACAAAAGTAAAATTTTTTACAAAAATAAACTTAAATTATTTTTTATAAAATTTTAGGTAGGTACCTATTATGAATTATCAGTATCCGAACCAAATGATACTCGTAAGATCATTTGCCTTACCATCGAATTTATAAAAGACAAAAGTATATACACACTTTACCATCAACTCTCTCTTCGCTAGTCCTCTTGAATGATACCAGAAACAAGTCACAAAGCTAACTGATGTTTTCTCAGGGTTTCTTTCGTCGGAGCATCCAGAAGCAGATCGAGTACCGGTGTCTCCGTGACGGCAAGTGCGTGGTGATCCGGCTCAACAGGAACCGGTGCCAGTTCTGCCGCTTTAAGAAGTGCCTAGCAGTCGGCATGAGTCGGGATTGTGAGTGACGTCATCGATACTGTCCTCTCATCTCCATTCTCATACCATTCCTTCCCGCTCTGTCTATCCATCGCTCATCAGAAAACTCATCAAAACTCCGGCAGAATATCCTATATATATTCTGGCTATGTACTATAATAAGTACTTAAATCAAACAAGTGACCATCAATTTTGTCTTGTGTACTTGTGAAGAAAAACTTTCAAACTTTTCATAAGTAACGCGACGAGAATTTGTTTTAACGTCACATTTTCGGGGTTTCACGCAGGAGGGAAAACAAACGCAAGAAAACCTTTAAAGCCAATCGAGGGCGAATGCGTTTCTTGATTCATTCGGTCTCGTTGTTGTTGCTTGAGATTGTTTATCACGTAGTGTAAACCGACTGCTGCCGACGCTGCCAGAATTTACGACGCAATCGATACTGTTGCTAATTTACCGGCCTCTTTCCACCTCTTGTGAACGTCTTCATATTAACAATTATACCCTTAACTAACAACTATCTTTGTTTATAATTATATGGTAGCAACTAAATCGATTTTACTTAT